>QPKB01000009.1:28786198-28920884 GCA_003546025.1 Camphora micrantha | reverse complement strand
AGCCACATCCTGCCATAAATAGGAAGGCGCCACTTCAAGCACCAGATCTTGTCAGAATCAAACAAAAACTGCAAGATCCTTCAAAGCAGCCAAAAGAGGGGTACACATGAAGTTTCGGGCCATTTCGACATCATTTGGCCTAACTTCACTCCTCCGACAGGCAGACAAGAGCCTCCGGCACGATCAATATGTGAAGACTTCAAAACTTCCGATCAGAGCTACGGATGGTCCAACTACCTCGAAAAGGCCCCCTGCCAAATTTCAAGTCAAACGGACGACGTTTGACCCTTCATCAACTCTCGGAGCAAGGCAACAATAGCGCATCGGCAGCGGAGCACCCCGGAATCATGGCATTCGCAAATTGGGAGCTAATGGATCGTCTCAAATGACTCCAATAGGTCCCCTGTCAAATTTTTAGGTCAAACGGACATCGTTGACCTAGTTTCGAAGCTCGGCACTTTCCTCGAGATGAAATCAAGGCGAGCGTTTGCGGGACCCCAAAAAGGCTTCAAAACTCAAACTAAAGCCATGGTTGGTCCTACTTACTACTCAGGAGGCTCCTGTCAAATTTCAGGTCAATCGGACATCGGTTGACCACAAGTCAAAGCTCGGCATTTCTCTCATGGCGAAATCAAGGCAAGCATTTGCGGGACCCCAAAACGGCTTCAAAAACTCAAACCAAAGCCTATGGTTGGTCCTATCTAATGCTCAAGAAGCTCCACGTCGAATTTCAGGTCATTCTGACATCGTTTGGCCTAGTTTCAACGCTTGACAAAAAATCGGCAAAACCGCACAACAAAGTCTTCGGCTTTCCAGAAAAATAGGAAACTTTGTGCTCCGATTTCCGTGGCTTCTCGACGGGATTTCTCCAAGGAAAACAGGCCAATAAATGAGGGGAAATGTCAAGAAAAAATACAGGAAGAAAAAGCATCAAAAAAGAGCGAAAAACGGCGAAGATACGGCGACCGGAAGGCGGCCAAAAAAATGGGCCCAAGGCCCATGGTCGCCGGCGACCTTGGCCCATGGTCGCCGGCGACCATGGGCCCATGGTCGCCGGCCCATGGTCGCCGGCGACCATGGAATTTCCGGCGACCCAAAAGTCGCCGGAAACCCACTTTTTCGGGTCCGTTTCGCGATCCGAGTTGATTGGCCCCTGTGATTTTTCCAAAATCTGATTTTTCGTGCATGAAATCCGTCAATCTTTATTAAAATCACGGATTCACCGCCGAAATCATTGGATGATCATTCGACGCCTCGAAATCGTCAAAGAAAGTACACTTTCTGCCCGCCCGATCGTGAAATCGACAGGACGGATGTTGCCGGCACATTGAGATCAATCAATGTCTGAAATTTTCATCGCCATCCGACATCAAACAATGTGTGGATCCATCGGCGATCATCGCGAGAAGAATTCCAAAAGACACTGCGCGCGGCCCGCGACTCTTCAAGCGACTTGGCGGCCAATTAATGAGAATAAATGACCCATTTTATGACAAGTTAATGCGGTCATTAACTCATTATTTTTGAACGGCCCAATCAAAAGCAAGCAAATGGGAGTTACAAATCCAATGATTTATGGCATTAAAGCCACGAAACTCCTCCCATGATGGAGATTAAATGCAATCAAAGGCTCATTAATCTCCATCGACCAATCAAATTCAAGGAAAAAGGAGTTACAAAACAAATCATTTAAAAACTTGTAACTCCTCCCATTATGAGCATTAATGTATTAAATGCTCATAAACCCTCCTAATGGCCACCAAAAGCCTATAAATAGGAGGGCTTTTCCAAGGAGAAGGCCCAGAGAGAAAAATTGCTCGCCCAGAGAAAAATTGCTCGGAAAATCCCGGAAAATCCAGAGAAATCAGAAGAACCTCTGCCAATTTGAAGAAAAGAAACTCTGCTGCAAGAGCAACTACAAGGTGATTGAAGCACCCTTGGGGGGCCACCCCCCCCAGGACCTCCCTTCTTCTACCAACATGGCTAAAACGTGGCTTTTCAGCCCGTTTACTTAGCTTTTTATCGGATATAAGACTCTCTTGGTCTTTGTCCTTTAAAAATCTGAGGTTAGAAAGCCGAGCCAAGAATCCAAGCATCGTGTTCTCATCTGCATGGACGATGGAGGAGCCCATACATGACTCGCGACCGTCGATCTGAACGTGTCCCCACAATCGAATGAGAAGTCAGATTCCTTTTCTTGATTTCTATTGTACTTTATTTTTCTTTTAGAGACAAAAATCACAATTCTTGTCTTTCATAATGGATGAGACTTGTAAATCGCCTTTTACGGCAAAATCGCCTTTCACGGCACACCCCGAAAGACCCGGGGCGGAGGCAGCGGGAGAGAGGGAAGGAATCGGGTCCATCAGTTCGATACGGAAGGATCCTCGTATGGGCTTGTTTTTCCTTTTTTTTATTGTCGTTTTACGATATGATCGATATCGACCATTATGCGAGAATGTATTATATCTAGCCCCGAATCCACTTTTCGCATTTCTTCATTTGGGTCGTCTGCAACATTGCTCTGGAGTTTTTTTCTTTTAGAAATCACCATAAAACGTCATCTTCACGATGGCTGCACTCCATTAAGACAAAGGTACACACATTATCTACCACGTTAGACTGCTTTATGTACCCTAAAACACCGTCACCTAGAATCTTCTCCAATATTTAATTGTTGGAAACCCTAGAAATCGTGGGAAATCTTCTTTCTATGCCCTAGGCAGTTGCGATTTATGGGGTTTGAAGGGTTTGTTTTGTTACTATGTTAGCATCCATTGCAATTATAAATAATGCATTATAATTAAATCCGGCAGTGGGAGAACTGTTTGGTCATGAATTGGCTTTTTTTTTTTTTTTTTGCTTTTTTCATGTGTTTGTCACTTTTAGAAGAAAACCATCAATATGTTTATTCAATTTGATAAGATGTTGCGAGTGAAAGTGAATTTGCATATTGGTTTTGTTTTTGGACCGATTTTACAAAGTTGGTATTTGGGACAGACCGTGGTGATGATATCCATCTTGATGGGCCTCCCTCCATAAGCAGAATCCATTCAATTCCAATGATGAAGGCCGAAAATGAAGTTGCAGGAACCAATCCAATCAATGAGGCATTTCGTTGTAAAGAAATTTTTGGATGAAATTGCAGGAGCCAACCCAATTAACGAGGCATTTTGTTGTAATGAAATTCCAGCTGTTGATCTTAAGGATAAAATGGAGCCCAAGGACATAAACACAGATGTTGGCAACAACTCAGAATGGGAAATATGGATCGGCCATGAATTCCAAGATCGACAAATGTTCCAGAATACTTTGGCTAAGTTCGCAATTTATTGCAACTTCACTCTTAGACCCTTGAAGACCAACATGACCAAAGTAGCTAGACTCGTTGAATTTCAAGTTCAATCTGCGGAGTACGTGGATGTTGTTGACCTTGAACGGAAAACCTGCACATGTCGGAAATGGCAACTATTGGGCATCCCGTGTTGTCACGCATTGACTTCAATGAAGGTCAGAAATTATGATCCATACGCATTCTGCGAGCATTGGTATTTGTCAAGCACGTACCGTACGTCGTACAGTGAAGTCCTACATGCTACTCGCGATATCAAGCAATGGGAGCACACTTGTATAATACATATAGTTCCATTGTAAGATGCATATAGTTCCATTGTACGTGAAAACAGCTCTAAGTAAGAACAGTTGTGAGGGAATTTTTTGGGGTAATAGATGATTCATATAGTCCTATTGTAAGTGAAATTCTCTGTATGACAATTTTGTATGGTCGTCTTGTTATGTAAATGGATTTTGGAAATATTGGAAATACAACACAACATTTTGTATGGTCGTCCTGTCATAGTCCTATTTGGTTTGGATGTGGATCTAATTTAGTGGCACTGAAATGGTGGTTTTTACAGCTCCTGTTACTCATTATTTGTTCTTAAGAATATCTGTAAAATGTTAATGTAAATGATGGTTTCACCTAGGTTCTTGTAATCTAGATTACATGTAAATTTACATGAAAGGGCAAACCAGCATATGTCGCAAATCTTACACCAGATTCAGAGTTAACCAAGGTTCTTGTTAACAAAAATAATCAATATCGACCATTTAACTGAAAGACAGTTTTCCCTGCATCCCAGTTATGGTGACAGTAATGGTCGATATCGACCATGTAACTGAAATGCATTTTTCCCTACATGGTCGATATCGACCATATAACTAAAAGGCATTTTTCCCTGTATGGTCGATATTGACCATATAACTAAAAGGCATTTTTCCCTGCATGGTCGATATCAACCATATCGCGAAATAACAAGAAAAAATACGAATTTGAGTTTTCTCCCTTGGTTGCTGGTGCTACTCCATAGCTAGGTGGGTCGGTTCAAAATGAGAATCCATACCCAGGTGAGTCTGTTCCAAATGGGGTTGAATGTGGGTTTTTTCAACAAACCCATCAAGATATTAGTACTGAGATTACATACTCTGATGGGTTTGGTTCTGATTCTGATTTGAAAATAGTCCAAGTTGGGATTTCTAGGATTTCAAGAGAAACTCATCAAGAAAATTGCGAAAAAAGACGTGTTGGGTTCAAATGGGTTTGATTTGAAACTTGTGGAGCAAGGTTTCTCACATGAAATTTAGTGCCTAAAATCGGACTGATTGTAAAGAAGTGGAATTTAGGGTTTTGGGTGTCTTTATAGAAATGGAGATGGAGAAGGTTAGCTTAGTTGCGGCTTGCGATGGAATTTTTGCAAATTATGATGTTCCTTCTAGTGAAGGAGATGGCTGTTTAATGATGAAGAGTGAGTGAAGAGTGAGCAAATCGTGACTTCAAGAGAGAACGTTAGTGGAGGGAGTGAAGTTAATGTTGCTGATACAATGGTGAATATGGAGAGTAATGCCACCGGTAAAAGTTACGCACAAAGTGCCTAGATAGTTGTTCATGAGGATGAGAGTGATGGTGGCGGTGCTGACACTAATGATTGCAGTGATTCTTCTTCTTCAAGCAGTGAAGAAGATGAAGACGATGATGGCAATGATGAAGAAGATGAAGAAAATGATGATGAGAGAAAGATGAAGATATTGAAGAAAGTGAGATAAAGAATCTTAAAAAAGAGGATATAGCCCTCAGCAGTGGCGATGAGGAAGATGGGGTCGCGAAAGGACCCATCCCCTCTTCTCCCTCCCCCCCTCCCCCCTTCTCCCTCCTGAAAAACCAAACTTCTATTTGGGTTCTCATATAATGGTCGATATCGACCATTCGCTAAACGACAAAAAAAAAAAAAAAAAAAATACAAAAATATACTTTGAGGACCTTATCCATAAATACGGTGTTTCTGGGACCTCAAGAGTGGTATGGAGTCCATCGGGGACCTGCGCCGTAAATTCCTCATATATATATAAATCAAAACGTCACATTCAAAAGATCAAATGGTCTCTATTTTTAAGGTGCTCCTTAGCCATACATAGACCTTTCCTTTTTCCTCTACACATAATCTGCATGCATGCAAGTGAATCAAATAAGCTTAGACTGCTATTTTAGATTAGTGGCTTGCCATTAGAAGAAATTAAAAAAAAAATATTTTTTTAATAAATTCAAACTCATATACCAACGCACACCGCACAATGTCCTCAACCAGATCAGCTGATAAACGGCATGACAAATATTAACATTTCAAATACATCTAAAACACCCTATGCAAACCATTTTGAAAACTACTTTTGATGAGAGAGTGACAAGTTGGGACTGTAATGTAAATGTAGTTTGTAACTCTCATGCATTGGCCAGTTCAAGCAGTAGTAGCAATTCTGACATGACTTTGCCAATACGGCTTCACTGTCCATATTATTAGTCTTGCACAACGTGAGAAGCCTTAATTGGGATATAAAGTGGGTACATCAGGTAAATAGGATGGGTGTATTTAGAAATTACCATTTGTTTTCATTCTTTTCTTCTTCTGCATTTTCTCTAGCCAATGGGGTAGTTATTGTCTGTAACCTGCTTTAATTATGAGCTCAGGTGGGGCCCATTTGGATTATCTTGAAATGGATTAGATCAACTATAGCTTTGTACCAGTGTAACTGTGTAACTCCTCCTTCCTGTAGTAAATGTCCCCATTTCTGTTGTCATGTCATGTGATAGGAAAGGCATTTTAGAAGAGTCAAAAGTGATTTCCACCAAATGGTAAGGTCACATGAGGTCATAGTCATAGGTGGGTGTAAACATTAAATAGGATGGGTGTATTTAGAAAGTCCCCCAATTTAAACTTTGTTTGGAAGAATTCTATTTACTCTAACATTCAAAAAATAATAATTCTATCTACTCTTTTTAGGATAGAGCTATAAAAATAGAGCCAATAGAAACGGAGCCGTGTAAAAAGAAATGATGCTAGAATTAAAAAAAAAAAAGTGTTTTGATAATGCAAGTATTTTAAATAGGCTTTTTTAAATTAATGGTCCAGAGCTTTTTATAAATCTTTCGAGATCCATAAGGTATCGAGCAAAATTTGACCTCGTAGTCATGTTCAACCTTCCAAAGTGATTTAACAGTTTGGATCTTATGTTTGGGACCTATAGAATCTATAACATACTATTCAATGGCTCACTTTTTTTACACATATCTCAAGACTGGTGATGATTCAATGGCTGAAATTTGGTCTCATAGCCATGCTTGATCTTAGGAACAATTTCAACGATTTCGATCATGATTTACCATCCCATAAATAATTTATAAAAAAAAAAAAAACAGAGAGAGAAAAACATGATTTCTCATTGACTAATCCAAAATTGAGCATATTACATCAATTGCTTATATTGTTTTGCAAATATATCGAGATCCACAAGGTATCGAGCCTTGAAAATTGACCTCATAGCTGTGTTCAGCTTTTCAAAGAGATCTAACGGTTTGGATCTGGTGTTTGGGGCCCACAGAATCTAGAAAATACTATCTAATTTCTTTTTTTCATATATCTCGAGGTTGGTGATAATCCAACGGCTAAAATTTTGTCTTATAATCATGTTTGATCTTGTGAACATTTCTAATTGTTTAGATCTTGATTTACTCTCTCAGATTTTAAAAAACATTAAAAAAAGGCTGGGGTGTTGTAGACTAGAAAACTTTGTTCATCCGCCTCTTGTTTTTTGCCTTTACTTTCCAAGTGCATCCTTTTAGGGTTTGTTTGAGGGCTTTACTAGTGGAGTTGAGTGGAGTAAATGTTATTTTAAGGAAATAATAAAATATAAGTGGGTTATGATGGTATTTTATTTTTTGTTGTTTGTGATGAAATCTTTGACTTTTTTTTTATTGGAAAGTGGATTTTTTTGTCTTTTAGTGAAGAAATGAGATTACTTTTTGACTTCTTTTGGAAAAATATGATGAGAAACTGGAATTAAAGTGTTTTGGTGGGAATTTTTTTTATAGAAATTAGGGCTTTACCTTACTTGACTCTACTAGTAAAGGCCCCAAACAGGCCAACGGCCTTTATTTTCGCAGCCTCTACCCACTTTAGAGATTTAGAGAATTATAGGAAAAAACAATAGAGATGCCAAATAGGGATCTTTATAGGGAATTTGAAAATTTTTGAGCATGTTTCGGTAACAATCCATGACAGTGATTCCTCTCCCGTTATCTTCAAAAATGAGGAAAATCCAAGTTTGGCAACAAACCCATCCATATAAAAGAAATCATCATAATACATAAGAGTCGGCATTTCCATTGATTTCCTAGATCCTACCTCTCCTAGGGGTGCACATGGACAGGGATGAGGCTCAGCCCAGCCTTAAAAACACAAACCTAGGCCCAACCCAAGACCAAAATGGGCCATAAAAGTAAGGCCTGAGCCCGCCCATTTAATCAAATAGGCCAGACTAAACTGGTCTTTTGATCGATTTAATGGGCTTTTTAGCAGATCTTTGGCCTAATTAAATCAAATTACATACACTCCACATAAGGGCCGGGCCTAGCTTTGGACTTTCTTTCAATAATCCAAGCCCGACCCATTTATTAAACGGGCTTAAATTCATATCCAAGCTTGGTGAAAGCAGGCTAGGTCGGGATCGGGCTGGCCCAGCCCATGAACACCCTTACCTCTCGTGGTCGGTTTTTGTGAATAATCGCAGACTGAAAAACAGAAAGGCGTTGCTACAGTATTTGGACGGTAACTTTAGGGTTCCATTTTTTACTATGAAAACCTATCTTATGGGTCTCGCAATCTCGATCCGAACTGTTACTCATGTTAAGATGGTCTAAAACGGCCATATGGTCAAATATTAACTGTTGATTATTCATATATTTTGAGATATTTTAAAAAAACATCTAAATTGTTGGATCAGAGTGTCTAGACTTCTGTGGACCCCTTTTGCAAAACCAGAATCGTTCAGTCTCTTTATAATGTTCAAAATGGCTACAAGGTCAATTTTAATAACCTAATTCATCATGGATTATGAAAAGATAGTAGAGAAATGATTGATCGTTGATCATCTATAGTGCAAGAACAGAATCCATAACCAGATGAATAGTGTTAATGAACACCGTTTGGGCGGTGATTTACTTATGTCGGTTTTTATTGTGGAATCCTATCTTAAGGTTCCCATTTTAAAGATCCAAGCTGTTAACATTGTTAAGGAAGTCCAAAACGGTCATGGTGTCAATTCTCAACCGTTGATTCATTATAAACTTTTAGATATTTGCAAGAAAAGTCTAGACCATTGGATCATAAGATCTAGATTTATGTGGGCTCCATTTGAAAAATCTAAACTGTTCGGTCTCTTTGAAAAACCTAAAACGGTTATGAGATCCAAATCTTACACCCTAATTCATCACAAATTGTGAGAAAATGGAAAAAAAGCTTAACCATTATGATATTGAGTAGAGCATGAATAGTGAATAGGGGTACTGGTTACAATTTTGGTTTTGAAACCCCACCTTTTGGGTCCCCCAATCATGATCCGATCCATCCATCATTTTTAGTAGGTCCAAAACGGCTAACAAGTCAATTTTTAGTGGTTAATTCCTTATATATTTTGAGATATTTGCAAATAAGTCCACACCCTAAAAAATTATTTTGAAGTTTTTGTGAGACCTACGATGAAAATCCAAATAGTCTATCATCTCTGGAAAGCCAAGAACGGCATGGGTTCAATTTTTAAGGCGTGATTCATGGTAGATAGCAAGAAAATAGTTATAAAAAAAAAAAAAAAACAATTGTTATTGTTGGATGTAGTATATGCAAATCCACAACTTTCTTGGTGTTTTCCAAACATGGATTGGAGTGAATCTTTTTCATGAAGATCCTCGGTGAAGATGTCATGGTATAAGGAGAATGGAAGAATATTCTTATACTCTAATTACCAAATATGCCCCAAAGGTTGTCTCACTAGAATGACTAAATTCTATTTTCGAGGATTCACAAATGCCAGGGAGGTTGGAATTTTGAGAATTCTGAGGTTTGAGATTCTAAAAGAGAAACAAGGAATTTTCAAATTATATGAGGACTATCATCACATCATGTCTTTGAATAACCTGCATCACAAATTCTTGCCAATAATTATTTCAAAAAGATAGTGCCCTAACTCTAGTTTGCTAATTATCAATGCCCATCATATATATTTTTCCATGGTATGGTAGATTTCACTTCGATTGTGCAAACTGTCTTTGACTTTCTAATTTTTAATCAGTTGTTCCTGCAAGACCAATACAAAACTATTTTTCACCTAAAAAAAGGAAAATCAATAAGACATAATATAAAAGATACAAAAATTTAATCTACAATGATCAAGATAGATCCAAATAACACGAGCATGAATTTTAAAGCAAATTGCATATATGACTTCATGGCAAATGTTGATTCCTACAAATCTCTAGGCCATGCGGCTCCTTTCAATTAAGGATTTACCACGCTCCTAAACTTCTTACTTGCATGTGATATTGATGGGGCAATCAAGGTGTCACTTAAAAGAGGATTTGTGACCCTTTAAACTATGTATAAGGGTATGCAACCTAATTGTAGATTTCGTAGAAATTTATATCCAGATCCATATCCATGCACAGAGGATCTTGAACATTTAGATCCCAAACCGGATCCCTATATATTCCCACCTAATTAAGGACCACACAAAGGACAATAATTACGTTCATAAATTAAAAGTATATACAAGTTTTAAGGGTCTACATAGCTTGAGTTATATTCATATTTGAAAACCTACTTTTCTTCAATCACATACCATCTAATAGCTCCACATGTATATTTAAAAGAAGAATTATTTTGGAAAATCATGTTGATTTACTCTATATCATTTTCCAAATTTGGATTTGAAATTGGCTTCATTTTTGTAAGTTGACATCCATCTAATAGCTCCACTTGTATATTTAAAAGAAAAGTTATTTTGGAAAATCGTGTTGATCTACTCTATATCTTTTTCTAAATCTGGATTTCAGATTGGCTTCATTTTTGTAAGTTGATGTCGGATCCAAATGCAATAGATAGGTTCCATGTCGGATCCAATCCAAATTTTATAAAAATTGATTCAAGGTCTAAGCCCACTATATGTGGTTTTGTTTGCATCCTAGGTTGAGCAAAAAAGGTTAAGTTCTTTTTACACATTTTTTTGCAAAATTGTCCCTCTAGATAAATATTTTTTTAAAAGTGCATGTGATTTTGCATTAATGGTGTGCCATATCCGCCTGGGAGATGATTCATCGGCATAAGGTGTGGGTTTGCTCTCGGTGTGAGTTTGCTCTGCACATCCTTTGTTCAAGTCCCACCCTAAACTTACCAGCTGCAAGATATATTCCTCTTGTGTCTAAATTCCATGGGAACACCCACATCATAAAAAAAAAGGTGCTTAAACATGTCCTTCCATTTACTTTTCTTTAGTTTACTTCACTTTCGATCGTAAACCCACAATTACACGTTCTAATGACATGCATAACATGCAACGATTACCTATAATAATTATATATCGAACAAGGAGGGATACAACACAATGTCATGGAAGGAATGGAGAATACAAACTTTGGGTTATCATGGTATTCATCTTGGTCCTTTTTGCCTTTTTTAGCCAATTTTTTTGGTTTTGAACAGAGAGGAGGAACATCATATGCATACAGGAGCACAAACAAGCCCGCAAGACGTAGGTGACAAAGTCCATTGATGCTAAGTTAAGGGTGTTCCTCATGTAGATTGAAAGCTAACTTCATTTCTATGGTCCACCTTCACTTTGTTGAAGATGAGGAGAAGGTAGAGGGTGTTCCTCATGTAGATTGAAAGCTAACTTCATTTCTATGGTCCACCTTCACTTTGTTGAAGATGAGGAGAAGGTAGAGGAGTATACTTCAAGTGCGAGAGTGCTAGCCCATTTGTTTGTAGCATTGGTTCAATGGGTCCGCCATGCGGCTAGTTAGAGAAACCTACATGACATGCTTCCTGTGCGAGAGTGCTTGCCTATTTAGTTTTTTACGTTTGATCAATGGGTCCGCTATGGGGCTATTTAGAGGAATCTATATGGTTTTGTAGTGGTCATCAGGTGAGAACTTGACTTAGGTGTCGTTGTTCTATTTCTCGAGACTCTATGTGTTAAAGTGGACTCATATAGTCATTTTTTTTCCAAAATAAACTCTTTGGTAACCACAACTTTTATGTTTGTTTCAAAGAGAGTAAAAGACAATTATGCCCATGGGAAGTAAGGAGAGAAAGAAACTTATATGAGATAGACATTTATGTGTAAAGTGGGAAGATGGGTGGAGCTATAGTAACTCGTTTGATAGGAGTATGGGATGCCCTTTTGGAAATCTTATTTATTTATAGAAAAATTTCAAATAAGGCCTTAAGTTTTTACTTTATTTTAAAAAAGGACACAAGTTTCAAGAGTTTTCAAATTAGTCACTAAGTTTTTCGGGAAGTTTTTAGTTAAGGACATTTGGCCATTTAAAGATATTTTATGACGTCTTTTTTTCTTAATTTCTTAAAATACCAAAATTACCCTTCGTTGAAGGCCATGACATGGTTCGGCAGCCATTGCATGCAACCGATCGCGCAGGGACGTTGGTTGTCCTTAATCACGGTGAGGATGCTCGTAAAGAAAATAAGGAAAATATAGAAAAAGTGAATGAGAGTTTTATTTCAATGGAAGGTAATTTGAGTATTTTAAGAAGATCAAGAGAAAAAATTATCGGAAAATAGTGTTAAATGGACGTATGACCTTAATTGAGAATTGTAGAGAAAACTAAGGGACTAATTTGAAAAGTCTTGAAACTTGTGTTTTTTTTTTTTTTTTTTTAAATAAGACAAAAAACCTAAAGCCTTATTTTAAGATCTCCCTCTATTTTTTTTTAACTTGTGGGCTACTGAGTCAAGACTTAAGCCGTTTGATGTCTTAAGAAGCTCAAATACGGCCATAGTGTCAAATTTTAACCATTAATTTGTAACCTATCTCGAGATATTTATGAAAAACTATGTACCCATAATTTATAATTATGGACTTCAGTGGGCCCCTAGGTCATGATCCAAAGTGTTGATCTCTTTGGAAAGCAAAAAATAGCTTTGGGGTAAAAAATTTAACCTTTGATTCCTTGCGGATCTCAAGAGACTTACGGAAAATGGTGGACCGATGATGCCAATGAAGAAAGTGACTGGGTTTTGGACATGTCCACACCTAATCTATTTATTGTTTTTTTACTTTTTTTTTTAAATCATTAGGGCTCTAAACTAATATCTAAACCTTATCATTTCTTTTGAAGACTAAGAATGGCCATTGTACCAAAATTAAGTCGTTGATGGTTTGCTAAGGTCAAGATATTTGTGAAAGAATGTGAACCATTTGATCTTAATCTCTATATCAAGATTTGAACCACCGATCCTCTTTAGAATCCCAAGAACGTCTATGAGATCAAATCTCAACCAATGATTCCTCATAGATCTCAAGAAGTTTACGAAAAACAGTGGACTATTGATATGCCTATGGAGAAAGTGTCTGGGTTTTCGATGTGTCGACACCCAATCCTTTTTTTTTTTTTTTTTTTTTTTGCGATTGTGGAGCCCTAAACTAAGATCAAGAACATAGGAAATCTTTAGAAAACTAAGAACGGCCTCCATATATACCAAATTTTAGTCGTTTATGCTTCGCCAATCTTGAGATATTTGTAAAAGAATGTGAGCCATTTTATATTAGTTTTTGGACCTCCTGGGCCTCTATATAAAGATATAAACCATTGTTACTCTTCAACAAAACAAGAATGGCTATGGGGTCAAATCTCAGCCTTTCATTACTCATGGATTTCAAAAAACTTGTGAAAACCTTATACTTTTGGATTTATTAAACACCTATTTCAAAACAATGTGTTTGTCTTACCAAATAGTCTATTTGTGAGATCTATATTCTACACAAATCTATTATCCAAATAGGGCCTTAGCTTAGTCTATTTTATTCCGCATTCTTGGTTTCCTTCGATGTGGATGATTCATCTAATTTTCTCTCTGACAAAAATATGCATAACTAGTTGTGCTTTATCAAAATTTTTTGCTATAATACACAGAAGAACTTATCACATTTGTTCTTACTCCTATTTCTCTGAAATAGCACGCAAAGTGTCTTCACCTAGGGCAAATGTGCGCCACAACTCTTTGGCGCTTTATCAATTTTCTTCCTGGAAACATGCCGAAGAATATGGTGCATTTCTTGTTTGTTTGTTTGTTTTGTTTTATTTCTTTCTTTTTTTCTTTTTTTTTTTTTTTTGCTAGAAGTATGAATATTATATTAGGGATTTTTACGAAAAGAACCCTTTAAAGTTGAAAAATATAATGGATGGTCCAAACACATCATAATAATGATAGAGGACCTTTAATCTATGATATGATAGAATAACCCAACATTCCATGATATCATGAAATATCCTACATTCAAATCTCATGAAAAGGGGACATTCCATTATATCATAGAATAATTAAACATTCCATGATATCATGGAATCGGGCCATTTGTATGTAGGTTTGTTCCATGATATTATGGAATGGTGGTCCTCTTCCATCATTATGAAGTGTTTGGGTCCCATTGTAAAAATCCCATTATACTACGATTCTAAAAGCAATCATATAGTATACATAGAAGTCGATTACAAGCGCATTTCCTGTTTCATTTTTTTGGAAATAGCGCTGGAAGTTTCAGGTCTGTTTGTTTGCAAAAGAGTAAAGTAAAGAAGGGTTGAGATAAATTTCAATGATTGGATTCTTTACCCCCCGAGGTGTTTGTTTGCATTAGCCATTAAGTAAAGTAAATAGTTCTGCCCAGCTGGCATTTATTCCAACTCTACTTTTTCTCTCCCACAATTGCTTGGAGATACCATAACAAAGTGGGGTAGAGTAACTCATTCCCCATTCTCTTTATCCAACCAAATGCAAATTTAAATAATGTTGCTTTACACCAACCATCTAAATGAATAAAAAGTAATTTATTTACTAAACCATTTCAGTTATTAAGTCGTCCTTACAGAGTCCTGGTAATAAACTAATTTAGTCAGTGACATGTACCAACAATCGTAACAACCCAGTTACTAAACATATATTAGATGGTTGATTTCGAGATTAGCTGTATGATTCTAACTAATCACTTAGGGCCCGTTTGGCAACTTACTAATATGGGTACGGTTAAGTACACTTCGTCCCCAATGGCAAAGTTCTTGATGTCCGGTAAAGTTGTGCGCCGTACCCAAATTGACTTTACTACGTTTGGGACAGGCGTATGGTAAACTTGGTCTCAGCATGTGACTCCCATCGCAGGCGCCATACAGGCACGTGTGGTCTCCACTTTTGGAAACTCAATCCTTCGAACTACCGCACTTCCTAGTCCGAGGCTATGACTGCTGGGTATTAAAGTGGATTGACACACATCCCCACTTTCTTTGCAACGACAGCTAATTTTGTGGGCCCGATTATCTTCGCCTCATGGGGATTACTGCACATACCATGTGGTAATAGGATTCAAGGTTTATGATGCAGATGCGTCCCAAACACTTGCTCTAGAGACAGTGCTTGCTTGACTGTTCCCTTGCCTTGGACCAACAAAGGCGACCTATCTACCACAACGGTTTTGAAATTGGCAGTGAGTCGAAGACGATTGCGCTGCAAATCTAGTTCTCCGCAGCGTAACTCTAGCCTCGTCCCTCCTGTGAAAACCCATATTGTCGAGAACCATTGAATAGCAGCGTGAGATCGATCCAGATAGTGAAAGTTCCATCTTCTCCATAGCTAGCGGTGTTTGCGAAATCAGGTGTGCAAGTACTCGTCAAATGTGTTTCCGCCACTTCATCTTGGTTGGGTATTCCAGCCGAATTCCTTTTCCATTATTTTCTCCTCTCTAAAATGAGTGCGACCTTCATAGGTCTATAGATATTGTGATTTTTTTAATTAGGGTTTTAAAATAATCTTTTTCACCATTTGGATTCAACTTGACTGTGGAACGGTGTCATTGATGTTTCGCAAAACTATTGCGACCAATGTGTGCTCTTTTTATATACTGCGCAAGATGTTCTTCTAACCATGTTTATGTGCAAAACGCTTTTGGGTTTCTCTAGGGATAACTGTTTTACGAAACTTTCTTCTTGCGCAAAGTGTTTGGAGAGGTTAATTAATTTTGGAATGGTTCAATTCTAACTTCAAATTGGTAAACAGAGCACCCAAAAATTCTAGGGCTGTTCAATGTTCAGTTTTCTTGAACCTGCCAACCTAAGATCGTTTGTTTAAGTTTTTCAAATACCAAATCATGAAAAAGATGGTATAACCACACGGGCTCTTCAGGTAATTTGCCTGTGCAGGCGGCATGAACTTATTTTAGAAAAAGGCGACTGCAGACATGCACCTACAAACTCTGTCATGTCGGACTCTTTCATATACTAGTTGCTATCAGTTGCAGGTTCATCACTGCCGCACTTGTCATATGTCGAATATGGGGGGAGAGACACCATCCTATGATGTCTTGTTATACGACCAGGACAATCATATATCCTCCCAGCTAATGCTCGGACAAGTAATTCGCGCATTTTGAATCGAATTTTATTTGCCCCTCTATTTGAGATTCATTCTATTTAACTTGTTTTGGCTTCATTGTCTATTGCCCTGCCTTGCAAAAAACCAATACCCTCAAATTCATACCAATTGACCCACACTATGACTCTTGGACGATGACACCAAGGATGTGGGCTTATGTACAGATGACCGGACTAGTGCATTTGGCAAAACTAAAGAAATGCAAAATAGACTACTCCCTGATCAATGCACTTGTCGAGAGATGACGACCAGAAATAAACACCTTCCATTTCATTGGAGGTGAGAAGACAATAACACTGGAAGATGTATCATATATGTACGGACTTCCAATAGACGGAAAGCCGGTGACAGATACTGTCTGGTCCAACAAAGAGTAGCTAGAAGATACAATATTTAGGCTGCTCGGCGTCAAGGGAGAAAGGGCAGTTAAGTCTAGCTTGGATAAGAAAAAAATTCGAAATGATGCCCGCCAGGATTACTGAAGCCGACGAGAAGAGATACGCACGTGCGTTTCTATTTAACCTCGTGTCCTCGCAGTTATGTACCAACAATGATGGTGCACGCGGCCACGCCTACATACTAAAACTCTTTGAAGACTTTGACAAGTATGCGTGGGGCCCTGCCTGTCTAGCTTTTGTCTATCGTAGTATGACCCGTGCCACTCAGATAAATGACCGCCTCAGGAATATCACCAGTCCTTTGCATCTTCTACAGGTAATTAACCTTGAATTAACTTTGTCTCCTACTTCTCCGGGCTGCGTCACCTTCCATAATATTAGCCTCATTGTCCTGCCTCATTCTCAGATTTGGGCTTATTCGCATACTACAGTAGGCCGTCCGCTAAGAGCACAATTGGGTGCCCTTCCCTTTGAATTCCCACTTTTTCGGATGTGGCAGATCATTTTGGAGACGCGATTTGTCTCAAGCACGATCCAGAGAAGAAGGGATGAGCTCAACCAAATAGGTGCTGACCAGGTATGCATAATAAGATATGCATTCGCGACCAATTGTGATGGTAGCCAAGTACAAGTGCCAATTTTTCTCAGCTGTGGTATAATTCTTTTTTACTGTTGTTGGGGAGATTGAGAATCAACCGCACTTGAACTGGGCTAAACATCTTCATGACATTGTCGACGAAGAGGATAGATGTATCTTCTATTCCACAGCTCCATTGATTTACTACTGGATTATCGAGAGACACAATGCCGATAGGGTGTACTGGCAGTTTGGCCTAATTCAACCTCTGCCGCCTCTTTTACATCTACGACAGAGGTTCGACGAGTGAACATCAACCACCGTCGTTGATTATCAAATAAAAAGCTAGAAATACTTGAAGGCTTAGGAGGCCAAAAAAACAACACGGTCATAACTGGGAGTCCAGTGGAAGGCAATGGCAGGGCCCGTGAAGATTATCTCAACTGGTTTCACCGCGCAATAGGGAAGTCAACATTACAACCTCAAGATATAGACACAAGAAGGGTTTATAATGCACTTAAAATGGTATTAGATCCGACTATCACAAACTGTCTACTTTCTTTGACACCCTGTGTTCTATGTATATGAATGGTTTCAATGTTAACCTTCTTAGGTCGATCTATTCCTCTAATGGCAACTTGGGGCGATTGCTTGCATGCCCCTGATCAAGGTTCCATGGACCTGTACCAACATGCGTTGAGGATCGGTAAGAAGACCCAGGCGTTTAAGCACGCAATATCATCACTTCAGGCATTAGAACATTGGGACAATAGCAGCGTCAGCAGCCACAACTCCACCGTAAGTATCAATCTCTCTGTTCCAGAGCCCTCCCACTATACCCTAGTTACCAGATCGATTCTAAAAATGTCGTTGTGCACTATCAATTTATAGTCGCAGGACTACAACACCTCATTGTCATTGGGGAGTCCATTTAAAACCTCTGTCTCGGATAGATGTAGTCCTCAAACACATACGGAAAACAATCATACAACACGTTTTGAAGCAGTGTCGAGTGCAGTTTCAGACGATTTGACGGAGACCTTGAAACGCAAGGCACCTGGGCCTCAGAAACGATCCAGAAGCACCCGATAGTGATACATGGTGGTTGACGGTGTCCCACCACTCCTGTCTCCGTATCCTCCATTGCCGAAAGGGAATGAGTCGGTGTCAAGTCCTGAATATCAGCTTTCCAGTGATGAACGGACGTTGTTGGAGGATTTCTGGACGAAATCACACGTCGCATAGGATGCTCTGCACTTCCACTGACATAAAATTTATATGCAATATATTCCCTCGTTATGTAGCCGAGATAGTTTAATACTTGTATGCAGCTACATCATTGTCGAAGAAATGATGCAGGTCCTGGAAAGACATTGGATTAGTACGACGGTAATTTCTCTAAACTTAAGAATTAAATACCCTCCGATCGAGATTAAACAAATCTCGGAATATGACTGGAATTTACTGCGTCAAATAATGAATCTATTGCTCTAACACAGGTCATGGACTACTGGCTCGATATCACCGCCGTGCAACTGATGAGCACCTACATATTTCCATGCATTCTCGGGGTAAGATTGCTTTGTGATGAATTAATATAATTATGAGAAGCGCCCTACATACTTTATAAACTTTGCTTCCTGGAAACTATTGTGTCACATGGGTTTCAGAGCTGGTGAGACTATGGATGGAATCAAGCTTGCGCCGAAGCATTCCATTTATGTCGGACCTCGAGCTTCAAACAGTTTCAGATGCTAATCCTCTCTGTTTGGCACCAAAGTCATTTCTTCCTCAGTGACATAACCGAGTGAGTGGAAATGGGTGTATTATAATACTGTTGGGTGGAGGAAGAGGCACTTCGTCTATGCATTGCAATTTGTAAGACCCATTCTGACAATTTCTACAACTTTCTCTGTTATACACGATTTCTAAACTGATTGCACATGCGTATACTACTGTAGAAAGCATTTGTCTGCAAAGAGTTTGAGGCAAGAGGGTGGCGTGGGTTGGGGCATTGGGAGCTGCGGGAAGCCGTTAACTGTCTATAGCATGGTAACATGTTAGCCTCTCCTCTGTAACTCATACAGGTGATTCCACCGCTAAAGTAGGCCGGATTGTCTAAAAATTAAAGTTTTCTATTTTGTACTTAGCGATGATTGCGGTATCTTCATCATGGCCATTGCAGATCATCTGGCTAGGAGTCGTGCGCTCAAATTTTCGAAATCAGATATGTGGTTTTTCCGCCAGAGGATAGTTCATGACATGTACAACAATCGGCTGAAGTCTTTTGAGATTCGCGAGGTGGTCCCAGAGGTTAAGGAAATTATTGAATGCCTTGTCTTATGTTGGCACTAACTAGAACGCCCATGTCTTGGATTAAATCTGTCTTATATACTTTTCACGTTTTGGAGGTCCCCTGACCTTTCCAGAATAACTTTATATGTAGATGGTAATCCCCATTCAATCAGCCCTGTCCCCCGCACACTTTGAAGGCATAATCGCTGGTTGGGTTGGTTGGGTATCACTACAATGTGTGAAAATCCCTAGGTTGGATATGTCATTTTTTAAATATCCTACATGCACGTGTAGATTGAACATTTTATGTCGACTGATCCAATTTCTCGCGCCGTTATATCACCCACACCTGACATGTATGCCAGCCCACGTTTTGGATGTTTGTGACTCGAAGGAAGGGGCGAACATAGAGATTCTTCCCGTTTTGGTAGGGGGCCCACTACGTAGGAAGATTATCTTTAGAGGGCCACATATTAAGATTATATATACTTTGGTATCAAAGAGGGGCTCCTATTGATTTTTCTCTTTGTGGGGGGGGGGGGGGGGGGGGTGTGGTGTTTCATGTGGAATCTGTCTTAATTTTTATTAAATGGAATAGTGATTTCAAACATATAGTTGGGGAGCAGTTTCAGACGTACTAGCCCCCTCTGGTAGGGCCATGTGACCACTGTGAGCTACATTGTATGATGCCAAACCATTTTCCAATATGAGCAGGCACTTGACTCCAAAACAAAGCCATCTGAGACGGTAGGGTTCATCTAAATGGGGCACTGTACCTAATTCTCAGACCGGTCCTTCAAACTCAAAAGGTAAACTGCCGTGCTAATGCGCAATTTGAGGTCTGTTTTGCATCTATTCATATTATACTTACCCAAATCTGGGAACGTTTCAAACACGGTTAGAAATCTTGATCGTGATTTCTACATTGGCAGTCATGTGTTTGACAACAGTTGCAAAAGATATATAACAGATAAAAGGCATAAAAATAAGCAAAACCCCCCGTACGTTCTAGTCGTACGGGTGATAACAGGAGCAGACATACTACATGTAGCGCATAGAAATTGCAACAAAGATTAGGAAGGCAGTTAGCAACAGAACATAAAAATTTTTCTCCCACACCATAAGCTGTTTAGCAACCAACTTTATCTTCTCGTGTCTCCCTTCCATCTCCAATTGAACAAGTCGATTTTACATCTCAATTTCCCCTTCAGTCGGTTTAGATTAGTTGACAGTCTCTGCAAATCATGACGGATGTCGATTATATGGCATGGCACTGCATCCGAAGCAGTGGAGCAGTCGATCGATACTCCGTCTTTCAAGAGGAATGCGTCGCATCCGTATCGTTCCTGTTCAAATCACGTAGAAAGGGGATAGTGTGAGATCAAAGACATAGGAGTTCTATTCTGTTGTAGGCGATCACACCACGTAGCTGGCTTACCGTCCATTTCAGACATCATCATAACTTGCTGTTGGGATTGGTCTTCGTATGGGATGTGAATAGACACATATCACCATTACCACAACGGCACTTTGGTGCTGCTTGAACACTGGAAGAAGCGGACTGTGACATGCCGCCACAATTACACCGGCTAGTAAACAGTGATATAGTGGGTGTATGTCTTCTGCGTCTAATCACTTGATTTGGGCGCAAGCAACACCACTTCTGCTTTGGCAATCGTCCGCCGATCTACTATCGGACAAGATGGTTATGGCGGAAAACGACGGACGGAAGATGGGGTTACTCTGTATCGCAATATTGCACGCTAACCTTCTGGATTACTGCAACTGATTACAAAAACATCTAACCCATGATAGAAATTAGGAGAAGACGCACAAGTAACAACCAAACAGTTACTGGGATTAGATAAAATTGTCTATCATGATGTAATCAATCTACGGTCCAGGCATTAGTAAGCACAATCAGAGAAAAAAAATATTCAAGGTGCAATATGCGTAACAGTGCAAGATTAACTTGTTACCATAATTCCTAACAACGATTAACCCCATCACATGTTGAGGTTAACAGACTAGGTATAACCTGCAGAACAATTATATTAGCCTGTTACAGTCGAATTGCAACAGGGACGCTGCATATCCTGTAAAACAGATGAACATCTAGAATATACAGAAACTCCAAATAGCACTAATAATAGTAGTAGGTTTTATCGATTCCAAAATTAGTAGATCTAGCTGCGAAAGCCATCTACTAGCACTACTGTAGCAGTTGAGGTCCATAAGAATACTGTCCTCTTGAGGACCAACTGTTTTCAAAAGATATATGGTCCTTAGTCATCAGGGAGAAAAGTTAGCATGGTGTGGACTGATGTAAGTCTATATTAATACACATTTGTTCTAAATTCAGAATAGTGTAGTAAAACGGTTCTAGAGTTAGGCAACAGGGCAGAATTGGTGCGAAGGAGGACGGTGGGTTTGACTTGTGCAAGCATCAGTCAAAGTCCAGTTTCCTTGTGCATGCGCCTCAGGCGACGGAAGATCCATGCCGACTTGTCCTTCGAGTGTAGGAATGCCGTCAAATTGTTCGAACTATTGTTCAGCCACTCATGCACATTATCCAGATTGACAAGGGACAACTCGGGTATTTTTTCGAGCTCGGCAGCGATGGTCTCTGAAAGGCGTTTTGAAGGATCGAGCATCGTACGGGCGACCTCCTCGATCGATTTGTTTATCACACCAGAGGCTTCTTTAAAACCCATGATGAATTTTGTCATGCTTGTGCCCTTCCTCATCAGTTTTTTAGACCCCGTAGAACTTTCACCCCCACCATTGCTCATGCGCATTTCCTTTGGGCACTCCTAAATTCATATTTCAACATTTCTGGACACGGCTTGCGTGTTTGTGCATGATTGAGAGTCGTACACAGGTGTGGCATTCTGGGCTGACTGCGCAAAGTGGCCTGTTGAGACATCACGGCAGAAAACAAACGATAGCTTATCGTAGTCAATTGTTTTTGAATGCCAGGAATGTACATTGGGATTTCCCTACATTGAAAAATGATATGTGTTGTTGGCAGACACAATAATAGATTATTTTAAAAGGTGTTTGACTGTTCGGGCGTCATACCACAAGCCAATCCCTCCAGACTTTATCGATAGCCACGATCCGCTTCATTGCATTATCGAAGCCAAAGCCAGAAGCATTTAACAACTCTGTGTAGACAGCATATTGCTTTTTTAGATTTTTGTATCGATTCCTTATTGTGCTCTCTGTCAAGACCTTTCCAACCTTGCTCGCCGCAGTCATCGCACTCGCAACGGCCACGTATGCCTCGTCCTTGAAGCCACGGTCACCCTTCCTTCCTAATGCTACCTGTTGAAGCATGAGTTCCAGTAGTAGTTCATCCATCTCGGCATGGAAAACATGATTCTTCCTCTGCAGCATAAGAGGGGCTATACAGAGATTTGTCAGTGATAATAGTTAAAACTGAAAATAATAGCGAAAAACTGTTATCCGAACCCAAAACAGTGATAATATAAGCGAGAACTTCATGAAATTTCATCCAGAATTAATGTTCCATGATTAACAGCTATAATACGCAGTTTGGTCTTACATAGTGTTCTAACAAAAAAAAAAAAAAAAAGAAAGGAAAATAACGAGGTGATGAACGAAAAAAAAAAAAAAAAAAACAGTATGTTCGTATATATAACATTAACATCTCCTCAGACCCATCAAATTGTTCAATGAGCCCTACTAGACTAGTATTCTTGCCACATTTTCGCTGCAAAATTATCTCAGAATGCATGCCACTCATCCCTCTCTCGCTGAGTGTACGGCCTAAAAACATTTGATAGATCAATTTCATTGGCTCGATCATCACAATGGGTTGCATAACTGACATTAGATGCTTCGTTATTGTCCCCATTAGGCATTGATCCCTCATTTTGGTTGAGGATATAGTTATGTAATGTGCAACAGGCATGCACTATTGACACTTGATAAGTGAATTCATATTGGGGTGCTGTCCATAGTATTCCGAACCTCCCTTTAAGCAGGTTGAAGGACCTTTCGATGACATTCCGTGCTTGGATTGGCTCTTGTTAAACGGTTCCTTCGCATTGTCTGGTGTCCGCTTGTGGTGGTCCTTCAAATGATACCGAACTCCTCGGTATGCAACGAGGAACCCTGGTGCGTTGGCGAATCCAGCATCCACGAGGTAGTATCGGCCTAATCCAATAGATAAGATAATGAAGTGGTTACACTCCACGGTTTTTGACCATGTTCTTATTGCTGAGCAACTTTTATATGTGTGTCTGGGCTCATACCTGGCGGCATGACAAGCAAGTCTACCCTTGATAGTGTGTTATGTAGGATTTGTGGGTCCGTTGCTGATCCCTCCTAACCGGGCAGCACATACTGGAATTTTAAGTTGAAACCACAAGCCGCTAGAACGTTCTGTGACAACGTTCCCTTCCGATTTCGGTAAGGCGGCTGTGCATGTATTGGTAAAAAGGCAGGGATGTGAGTGCCATCGATTGCCCTAACACAATTGTGTTAGCATGATAGACATTTTTAGATTGGATGAGAAAGATTGCACATTAACATTTTTAATGTAAACAATGATCAAATGAAAGGTCCCACTGATAATGTACCTGGAAATTGGTTGGTCCAGGGGGAGGGGGGGTCTGTCCAGCCGGATGGATGAAATTAGGAGAGAGCATGAGGATAGCGTCGAGCACTTCGTGAAAGTGTCCGCTCACTGTTTCCCCGGACCTCATGAACCTGGACGCTATAGTTCGGTTCGTCACAGCGTGTGCGAGAATGTGCAGGCACGTTGCGACCTCCTATTCAATGGTTACCTCACGACCCTCTTGCAGCAAGCCCCTGACTCTTAGAAGCTCACATAGATAATCAAAGCTAGCCTTGTTTAGCCTGAGCTGACTAATACACTCCTCTTTCCTCCCCCTTATTAGCTTAGACAGATAATGTGCTCGTTCAACACTTCGCCTTTTCTTGGATTCCCTTTTATTTTGCCAGGCAAAGATTATTGCAGCTTCAGCTGCGACCTGCATATGCTAGGCTGCTAGAGTTGCCCACAGAACCGCCGTGACAGCTTTTTTTTTTTTTTTCTTGTTCCTGACCTCCCTCCTCTTATTTGAAGTATTGTAAAACGAACGTTCACCCTCTATTCATAGAGGCCTTACAACTGATCTTTGTTCTATCAAATGGAGGTGTTTTGCTTTTCAAGCAACATTAGTTTTTGGTTAGAATTTGTGTATGTCATTTGGAAATATGAACTTACTGCAAATCGAGTTAAGCAGAATAATACAGATCATTAAGAGGCATAGTAGGTTTGAACGACTTCCAGTGCCTGAGTGGTAATGAGTGTGAATCTCTTCTGCGATTGATATTTCCTTTTGTGGGCCAGTGTTATAAAATTTTTTGCGAAGTTGGACATTATACAAATAGAAAAATATGTTAAGTAGAGATAGAGCAGAGAAGCTATATCAAATTTCAACACAGTCCCTCTGCTGTAGTGTATGATGTAGCCATTATCAGCTGCCTACAGTATAAACATGTGTTACTTAGCACAGATGTAGTGACAGTGTTTGAGGCAGGGTTGCTGATTACCTTGCTGCTCCACTGACATGTTAGCATGTGCATCAGAAGCCATTTCCCCTCCCAGCAACTTGTGATCCTTGTTGCATCATACTGTATCCTCGGGGTGCCTTTCTTATAGGCGGATTTGTACTGTGTTCTGGACTGGGTTCTTCGATTTTTTCTTTTCAACTGAAAAAAAAAATAAAGGATGGAATCAGCCAAGCACGTGACCAGATTTGGGTTCTATCTCTCACCTGATTGAGAGATGGAACACTTGCAACAGAGGGAAGTCTAGGCCACTTCACCAAATGAGGGAGCAGGCAGATCTTATGGTAGAGATGAGGCGGATTCGGTCATCAGGGTGACAGGACGCGCTGTACAGAGATATTCACTACATCTGTGGAGATGAAAATCTGCAAATCCCCATTTGCGAGGACCTGGGCGGTGTAGATTTGCCTTGGGTATAGCCACTTGATTCGAATATCAAAATATTGAGAGATTGGGCGTCCTTGAAGCCTTATATTTGCAACACAGTTGAAAGCCTCATTTATGCTGATCTGCCTGGTGTAGGTATGAAGTAATTTGTAGTGAATGATCGTTGGTAGGGATGACTCTCTGTCTTCTCTCCTGCGGGCTTTCGTCTCAACGAAGGGGAGCAGATTAGTGTCTAGACTGATGGGATGGGGTAACTTTATTTTTTCGATTTGGCTGCAAGAAATCCAATTACTTCACCATCACATCAGGGCGTATGGTAGGTTACAAATGGCGTGAAGTTAGTTCGGCGCTCGGACAACTGTATGGTAAAATCTGTGGCACTTTGGTAGTACTATAGGCCATCACCTATCGAATGCGGTGAAGTGACTTTCTTGACCGTTGGGACATGACTTCACTTAACTTCACTGTACAAGTTGAATTACCAAACGGGCCCTCTATTTTCGATTTTTCCCTTTAAAGAAAAGTCATATTCGGTTCAATAAATAGCTGGGTGCGCAATGGAAATATAGAAGCGAGGCGAGGTAGGCTGAAGCTATAGTGAGTCAGTGAACTCTACTTGTTTCGGTGAGTAGAAGTAGAGGGAGGAGCGAGTGAAGTATACGTAACGATCCAGTAAAGGTATAGTAAGAGTTGCTCTACAGGGAGTAGAGGGAGACATAATACTTCCCTTCAAACAATCTTTTGCGAAAGACAACTTCATTGATTGAATTATGGATTTTTGAATGTATATAAAGAAGCTCGGGCTCGGGCTTGTAATGTAAGTTAAGAAAGTCAGTTGATGCCATCATCCTCTATTTCTCTATCTTCGAATCTCTCTGTTTTGTTTTTCTGCTTTCTATAAGATGGTATCAGAGCCATCAGATTAGCGTCCCATTGGTCCTTCATCTGCAAGACTTCATTCAGCATCGGTTTTACAGTTGCAGACCTGCAGTCTTAGAGTTTTGTTATTCTATTTTAGGAGTTCTGATTGACATCTGCTTCATTCAAAGCTTCCTTGTAACAGATCGGAAGTTCTTGCTCAGTGGCTCATTGGTTCAGATCGCAAGATTTGTACCAGATTTGGAGTTCTGGATCAGAGATTCATTGCAGATCGAAAAGTTTATAGCGGATCTAGAGTTCTTGATCAAAGACTCATTGCAGATTGCAAAGTTTGTAGCGGATATATATGGAGTTCTTGATCAGAGATTCATTGCTTCTAATCGGTCTTTTATAAGTTTCATATACACTCTTTGAGGCTTGTCTTTCTCTTGCAGTTCTTCGAAATCTTTGATTATTTTGTTCAGATTCTTGTTCTCTGTTTCGGCTTATGGCTTCGTCTTCTACATCTGCAATGTTTTCTTGTGGACATTCATCGCACTTTCTCACATCTAATATTGGTAACCCGATTTCAATCAAACTCGAGAACCACAATTATCTTCTTTGGAAATCTAAGTTTCTACCAGTGCACAAAGCTCATTGTTTGGTAGGACTTGTTGATATTTCATGTGTCACGACCCGGGCCCAAGGACCCGGCTAACCCGAGCCGTGATCATCATACTTACTCCCGTAAACCCCGAATTAACCAAAGTTAAAACGAGATCCACAAGGGATATCAATCTCAAATATCTGCCAAATATAAAACTTATGCGGAAGCAATATATATATTTGACAATGTCCATTTATGATTTACATGTATACAAAATACAGTCCTTATACATGTATCATTCCCAATATACATTGATCAACACTGCATTTCAAAAACATTATGCAGATGATAGTTAATTACAATCCAAAATGTTAATTACATTCTCAAAATGAATCTATAGACAATCTCTCAAAATATTTTCAACTCCCAATTCGTACTCGAATACCAAATCAAATGGTATCCCACCGATTCCACTCTATCAAACCTCCTGGAGGAACCGAAGCGGTCTCCTCCGCTAGCGCCGGGGGCGCTGCAATACCGGTAGGGGCAACCAGGCCTGTAATGCCATCAATAACACTAATGAACACGACGGTTCAACAATGTATAAACAATTCTTGCAATAGTATATCAATACATTCATATTGCAATAATGACAATTTCAATGCTAGAGGAATCTAGACAATTCTACAATAATCAATAATAAACAATGACAGTCTGTATACATGTACAAATTGGCAACTACCATAGCCTTCATTGCATTACATTTCATTTCCATCTTCCCTCAAAGGAAGGATTATCATTTACCATCTCCCCTCAAAGGGAGGCTTCAATCAATACCCGAAGATATGATCGGAATTTTTGTGGGACTTACTAGTATCCGGGCTAGGGACAACTAGCATCACCACGGAGTTCCAGAACACCCCAATATCCATCTGCTGCAGCAGGATTAGTCATTCATTATTCATTGAACTCACTTGGAGTTCTAATACAATCGCTAGGTAGTGCCAGACTCAATGATCAATACATTCAGTGAGAAATCTTTTTAAGGATCCAGTTCAACTCAATGATTCCTTTCATGCCAAAGGAAAGGAATAACAATAATATCAATCTTATTAGATTGATCACAATGACACAATGAGAGTAATATTAACCACATATGGTTTTACTCAATCCTATTCCAATCCTATCTCAATCCTAAACAACCATTCGGGTGTAACCGTTGGTTTCCAAATGCACGTGTTATTTACGATGGACATCACATTTGTATTTTTAGTATGTGCATTTCAAGTCCCCTTAATTATCACCCATGGAGCTTAGGCCATATCCAATTATATGGTTCATCCAAGGAACCCCTTTTTCTTCTCTTTAAAACACCATTAATTCCTCATAATTTGATTAACCCATGATTAGTCTTAAAACTAATCAGGAACGTATTTATACTTAAGAGTCATAGTCCAAATTCTCGTAAAAATCCAAAACTCGAAATTCACCGGGCCAGCATAAGGTTCGCTCGAGCGGACCCACTGTTCGCTCGAGCGGACCCAGGCAGAATGTTGGTTGCTCGAGCGAACTCACTGTTCGCTCGAGCGAACCCACGCAGAACAATGTTCGTTCGAGCGGACTAAATGTTCACTCGAGCGAACTCCTCAAAAATTCATTTCGCGCAAACAGAACCTCGTTCGCTCGAGCGAACCCCCAGTTCGCTCGAGCGAACCGTGCAGAATTTCAACCCGAATTCTGTTCAGTTCTTTCTCCTTCTCCTCTCCTTTCTTAATCACATTTCTACAACCTGCAAGGTAAAATGGAACCTCCTGTTCCCCCTCATTCATCATCCAATCACATTCATTACTATTAATCATTCATTAACCACCTTAATCATCTCATTAAGCATTAACAATAAACCCAAAATCCATGTAAAAATGCATATAATCCATGGCAAATCTATGAACAATTACAATGGTTAATATTAATCAGAAGTAAGGTTTATACTCGCCTTTGGAAGCTATTAACCAAAAACCCTCTTTTGCTTAGCTTGGGCTTGGACACAATAATCCCTTTTTCAAACCCTAATCAACAATAACATCCAAATGAACTCCCATGAGTCATTGGTGCTAAAAACCACTACTTAACCACTAAGAGAACTTGGAAATCACAAGAGAGATCCTTTACTTACTTGTAGCTCAAAGGAAATGGGTTTTCAAGCTTTCTCTCAAGCTCTACACTTCAACAATGGTGGATTTGCTTGGGGAAGAAGATGAAGATGAAGCTCTTTACTCCAAACTCCACTTCAATCACTCTTAAATCTCACTCTTAATCAAGAGGAATGGAAAAGGAAGGGAGAAAATGGAGAGCTCTAGGGTTTTCTCTTGCAATGAAATGAGAATGAACTCCTCTCTCTCATTTCATTCTAATATAGCCCTCTTCACACCAAAACCCCCTTACATTTAGCATATTTTCATTTTGAGTCAAATGACTCCTCACTTGGCCCATTTGATGTTAAATGGAATCGCGTCTATTATGAAAGTCGACGTACTCTTCGAAATACATATGTTGGTATCAAGAATTTCCGTATTTGATGAAATACGTGAAAACCCGTATTTACGAAAAAGTCCTTAACATATCATGTTTGAGTCTAAACTCACTTTAATCAATTCAATTCCATTTCATTAGGCTTAATGTGTCATTTGAGATTGATTTACCTCTCTTGGGTCATTAACCTTGATTAATCCCATTATTCATGCTTAATTAGCATTAATCTCAATTAATTAGCCTTAATCACGATTAGTTCGGGTCGGGGTGTAACATCATGTGTCTGTCCATCAGAGTTTTTGCTTGATTCAGATGGTAAACACATCTAATATTGGTAACCCGATTTCAATCAAACTCGAGAACCACAATTATCTTCTTTGGAAATCTAAGTTTCTACCAATGCACAAAGCTCATTGTTTGGTAGGACTTGTTGATATTTCATGTGTCTGTCCATCAGAGTTTTTGCTTGATTCAGATGGTAAACACACTACATAAATTAATCCCCAGCACTCTTCATGGATCCAGCAAGACCAGCATGTCTTGTGCTGGATCAATGCAACTCTCTCAGAGGGAGTCCTTGCACATGTTGTTGGATTGTCTACATCCATAGAAGTTTCGTTGGCCTTAGAAAGGCGTTTTGCATCTCTCTCTCTCTCTCTCTCTCTCTCTCTCTCTCTCTCTCTCTCTCACAAATCATTCAAATAAAGTCCCAGCTTAAGTCCATCCGAAAGGGATCTATGAGCATTACAGAATATATTCAAAAGATAAAACACCTTTCTGACAGTTTTGCTGCTGTTCAATGTCCTGAGATAGTGAAGATCTTATCATATATACTTTAAATGGTTTGCCAATTGACTATGGCCCATTTTAAACCTCAATCAGGACTAGATCTGCTCCCATCACTCCTGAAGAACTCAATGTCCTACTCCTTTGTGAACAACTAATGAACCAAATATAGAGGGAGAACAACAATCAGCGCCTAATTTCTCCAATTTTGCACTAGTGGCCTCTTCATCCTCCAAAGATGCTGAAAAGAAAGGATGTTTGTCTTTCAACTCTTATGGTCGTGGCAGAAGCAAGGGTGGAAGAAACAATTACAAAGGGCGTGTACCTTCACAAAATCAGTTCAACAACTGCTTTACTGAGCCATGTTGTCAAATTTGCAATAGGACAGGGCACACAACTTTAGATTACTGTCATAAGATGGACTACTCCTTCCAAGGCAGATATCCACCCGTTTAACTTACTGCCATGGCTGCCTCCTTCAATCAGCCCTCAAATTCCACCTGGTATGTTGATTCAGGGGCCACAAATCATATCACTAATGATCTGAACAACTTGTCTGTGCATTCAGGTTATCATGGTAAAGAGAAAGTTGTAGTTGGTAATGGCCAAGGTCTGCAAATTGCCAGCACCGGACCTTCTCTTGTGCATACATCACCTTCTTCTTCTTTCTAGCTAAATTACATTCTACATGTTCCGGAGATTTTGTTAATTCTTCTGTTTGTTCACCAACTCAGCAAAGATAACAGTTGCATATTTGTCTTTGATTCATATGGTTTTTCTATACAGGATGGAGCCATGGGGAAGATTCGTTTCCAAGGATTGAGTAGGACTAGGTTATACCCATTTTCCACATCCAGATATGCCTCTCCTATTATCAATACCACTACTTTTCTTGGAGTCAAAACCTCAGGTGCTGTGTGGCATAGACGGTTCAATCATCCAGCTTCATCTTTCAAAAGTTGCTTTCAGGTGTTCCCTTCCATTTCACCTCTTCTGGCCCTTTTTGTGAATTTTATAAACTTGTAAAGAGCTGTAAAGTCTCATTTTCCACATAAGAGACTCTTACATCTGCTCCTCTTGAACTCATTCATAGTGACGTTTGGGAGCCAGCTCCTTTGTCCTCTATATGAGGTTACAAATACTATGTGGTTTTTGTAGATGATTTTAGCAAGGATACATGGTTATTCAGAGATTGTGGGATTTTTCATCAAATCTCTTGTCCTTATACTGCAAAGCAAAATGGGGTTGGGGAGAGGAAACACAGGCATCTAATAGAAACTGGCTTAACCCTGCTTTTCAATGCTTTTATGCCTTTACATTTATGGGTGGATGCATTCTCCACTGCAGTTTATCTTATAAATAGACTTCCTGAAAAAAATCTGCATTTTACATCGCCCTGGCAACAGTTCTATTCCCATCCACCAAACTTCTTAACTTTCAGACCATTTGGTTGTTCTTGTTATCTGCGGCTTAGGCCTTACTCTTCTAACAAGCTAGAACCTTCTTTAAACAAAAAGTCTACTTGGACAAACTTTTAGGCCAGAATTTTGGACAAACCCTATGATATGCCTTGAATATCATAAGTCTGTCCATGTAGCACTACTTCACATTTTTGGACTATATAGTCTTAACTACAACTGTTATAACTGTTTTGATGTACCAATTGGTAAAGTGTTCCTCTCTCGACATGTAGTCTTTGATGATGATTCTTTTCCTTTTCAATAATTGACTTCACCCTCGAATTTTTCCACTCACTCTCCCTTTACTTTATCTATCCCAAAGTGGCTTCCTTCTTCGTCTAATACCTTTTCAATACTCGGTTTATATGTTGCTCCAAGTACTGATATACCAACTACATTTGTTCTTGGTCCTTTTCCAACTACTGTTGCGGGTCTTTCTACTACTGCAATACCTACTACTACAGCTACTACCTCAGTCCCTCAATCTACTGCAGTATCTACCTATAGATCTTTACCTACATCTATGCCTACTGCCACAGCTACACCTACACCTTTGCCTAATGAAATAGCTATACCCACACCTCTGCCCACAAGAACAGCTATACCAAATACTACTGTTCCCTATGCCACTTTATTCAATCCATCTACTGTTGGTCAAAGTGACAACTTATCTACACCTGCTCCTCCTACCTCTAGGGCTTATACTCAACCAAATTCCAATAGGCATTCCAAGGTGACCCGTTCCAAGTCTGGGATCAGCTAGAAAAGAATCTTGCTTGCCACCAAGCATGCTATCTCACTTCCTTCTCATGTTTATTACAGCTCTGTTGTCTCAAAATGTGGTCGGTTGCAAATGGGTGTATAAGTTAAAACACCACACCGATAGTTCTATTGTAAGATACAAGGCCAGATTGGTAGCTAAAGGGTTTCATCAAACTCAGGATATTGATTACAACGGAACCATTAGTTCGCTAGTGAAGCAAACCACCATTCGTGTAGTTATTGCCATAGCAATTCATTTTCATTGGCCACTTCATCAAGTAGATGTTACTAATGCATTTCTACATGAACTTTTACAAGAGAACATCTATATGGTACAACCTCAAGGGTTCATAGACCCATGTTTTCCTCATCATGTGTGCAAGTTACACAAATCAATTTATGGCCTCAAACAGACGCCAAGGCCTAGTTTGAGAGATTTTCTGGCTATCTTTTTAGAATGGGATTTCAGAATACATATGCAGATTCTTCAATGTTTGTTCGGTATTCAAACGGTTTCAATACTATCATTCTTTCGTATGTTGATGACCTGGTTCTTACTGGCAACAACAACAACTACATCTCTTTTCTAATCTCCCAATTGAACCTTGTTTTTAGATGAAAAACATACGTAGTTGTTACACCCCATCCCGAGTTAATCGAGATTAACTCTAATTAATCGAGATTAATGCAAATTCAGCATGATTAATTGAGTTAATTGAGGTTAATGATCAATATGGATCAAATTAGTCTCAAGAGAATGCATTGAGTATAATGAGATGGTTTTAGAAGAGATTAAGTTAATTGAGTTGAATTTAGACTCATTTTAATGGAATTAAGGACTTTCTTGTAAATATGAGTTTTAGCGTATTTCGTCGAATGTGGTGAAATTTGATACCATCGTATGTATCTCGATGAGTACATCAATTTTCGTAATACACACGTTTTCATTTGATCTCAAATAAATCAAATGAGTCTTAAGTTGACTTAAAATAGAAATAAATTAAGTGAAGGGGTTTATGTACAAAAAAATTCAGTGTGAGGTTCTGGAAAAACCCAGACAGTGTTGGATTCATTCATTTCCTGGAACAAGACCAAAACCTAGGCTCTCCTTCGTTCTTTGCATTTCTTTTTTCTCTATGAGCTTGGAAAAGAGCTGTGCAAGTGGATTAAGAGAAGGAAATTGATGTCTTCATCTTCTCCATCATCTTCTTCAAGTTTCTTTGGAGATATAGTTAGGGGAAAAGCTGTGATTTCTCTTATTGAGCTACAAGTAAGTACTTGTAGTGATTTTGGTTTCAATAGAGTTATTTAGACTCTTTTCTATTCCGAATACCTTATTAGATTTGTTTTGGGATTTTCTTGATGTTAGGTTATCAAAGAGGGTTTTGATTAGAGATTTTTGATCTCAAAGTCAAGCTAGTAAAAGGGGTTTTGAATCAAACTTGGCTAAAAGGCAAGTATAAATAGTTACTAGTGATTAGATGCTAATTGATGTGGTTTTCTAATTGATTTATTGTGATTGTGTTTCAATCTATGTTCTTAGAAATGGAGTTAATTTGAATGAATGAATTGATTAGGTGATATTTAAATGGATTAGAAGTGTTACTTTTGTGTATATATGAAATCATGAATGAGGGGGAACAGGAGGTTCCATTTGATATGCAGGATATGAATGGATTTAATGTAGAGAAGATGGAAGAAAGAACTGCTTCAGAATTTGGAACTGAAATTTGTTCTAGGTCCGATCAATCAGACTGATAGACTGATCGATCGGACTGTCCCTAACTGGGACATGATTTTAGGCCGATCGATCGGAGGACTCAAGTTGAGTCCGGTTTGGAATTGGTTCTATTTGAACCAAATGTTCGTTTTAGGGTCATAAATGGTCTGTAAAAATTAGTCTAAAGACTAATTATAATCAATTAAGAAATAGTAAGTCATTTACACTTTTCATAAGTAATATCCTTGGATTTGGATCCAAGATGAATTCAGTGTTAACCAAAAGGTTAACCGAAGCTGGATAATTGTAATTCAATAATAATATTAGCTTCTAAAGTTAAACCGATAGGGCATTGATTAGTAAATGGAAACTAATAAGATTTCAGAATTAATTTCAGAATTTGAAGAAAAAGAGCCTATTGATTATATCAAGGCTATTAGTACTATGTATACCTCCATAGGTGTTAATTAAGGGGACTTTAATGTACAAAACTCAAATAAATTGTGATGTCCATAAAAAATAACACGTACATCAAATAACCAAGGATTACACCTGAATGATTGGTATTATTTAACTAAGTTTGTACACTGGATTATATTCGAAGTGGATCGTAAATTGGATTAAATTCTAAAGGAATTGTTATTGATTGAGTTCGTTAAATTGTAATTGAACGGAGTTAAATGTTAAACCGTATTATTTATTTTGAGTCTGACACTACATAGTGATTTCAATAATGCTCATTAAAGCTGTTTCTACTGCAGGAGATTATTTGAGAGTGTTCCGGAGCTCCGTGGTGATGTCAGTTGTCCTTGAGCTCCGTGGAAGATGCGATTCTTTCCTTTTTAGGAAGATGTGATTTGAAATGAAATGCTATTATAGTTTGCCAAATAATAAAGACTCATTAATTTTGAATTATACTTGTATTGTGTAATATTGAATTTAGACAGGTTAAAAGTATAATTAGTATGTTCAATCATGTATCTATTTATATATTGTTGAATTGTCGAATTCATAGTGTTATTGATGGCTGGCATTACAAGCACAACTGCTTATGCCGGTCCTTCAGAGGCCTTAGCACCAATGGAGGAGACCACTCCGGTTCCTCTTGGAGGGATAGTTGAGTGGAAATGAGGTGATAACATTTGATATGAATTTTTGGAGAACAAAGTAAGTGAATGGAAATTGAGGAAAATTGGTTGGAAATGTTTCACACATTTAATCCTTGCATTGTATTTAAATATGCAAGTGATTGGTTTTGTACATAATGTAAATGAATTTTTGAGCAGTGTATATTTGTTTTTGTTCGGCATAATGTGTAATTGATATTTCTTGTGAATTTTATGTGATTGAAGTTCACGGGAGTAAGTATGCGATGCGACTCGGGGTTAACTCGGATTAATCATAATCTCAGGCTCGGGTCGTGTCATACTTATTGTATGGTATCAGAGAAAGTGAAAGAGTCAAGAAAATTTTAAAATCCATAGAAAATGTAAGGACACAGTGAGAAAACATCAGATTACGAATCAAATCCTAATTTTGGATTTGTTGTTTATTGCTTTAACTAAATATGATTTGCTTTCACTATATGTGATATATATGTGATGGAAGTATAAAGATGTATATCTTATCTTCCTGTGTTATTTTCAGAATGGCATCTGGCTCATGAAGCGGAGGAAATTGGAATGATTACCCGATTTTGTGGTTAGTGGGAATGAAGGTCCTACACCTACACTTCCTACTCCAAATAATGATGCTAAATTCTCTGCTATCTTAGAACAATTAGCTAAGAACCATGAAGCTCAACTATAAAGGGTCCTCTCCCACTGCTGCTTCTATCGTGATATATGATCCTAACCTTTACAGGAGTATTTACTGGTGCTTTGCAATATTTGACTTTGACTTGCTTGGATTTGGCATTTGCAGTTAACCAATTATGTCAACATATGCACCAACCATCTACTACTGCTGATTTCACTGCTCTTAAATGAGTACTTCGTTATCTGAAGGGTACTCTCACTTATGGTATTTCTCTGCGGAGGGGAAGTCTTCAACTTGTCGAAAAGTCTCACATCCCACATCACATAAATCCTAAGTCGGCCATGTCTTCATATACCTGTTTGGGGCCTTTCACCTATCATCTTAAGCTTTTGGGTCGGTACATGGCTTCTAACACAACTTACAATGCAGATTGGGCTGGCAATCTTAATGACCGCCGTTCTACATGTGATAATATCATCCTTTCAAAGTTCTAGTCGTAAACTGAGTTAGTTAGTGCCATGCACCAACGTATATAAAGGAGCTCACGCTTGTAATATAAGTTAAGAAAGTCGGTTAGTGCCATCATCCTCTCTCTCTCCATCTTCCAATCTCTCTATTCCATTCTACTTTTTTGCTTCCAATCTCTCAATTCTGTTTTGCTTTTCTGTTTTCTGTAAGAATTTCAATCCACTGCTCTTTAATTTTATTTTAACGTGACATCTTACTCCTCTTTTATTTCTCCCATAATGCAAACAAATAGGCCTGTGCTTTCATCTTTCTTTTCCTTCTAAAAAAAATTATTTTCTCTTCACAAGAAGAAAAAGTTCCTTTTATTAGTGACAGAATTCATGGATGGTGCATAGTTATATTGAAGCAGATTTTGGTTGGTATTCTATGGAGAGACATTCACCACCCTTGGAAGGGACGAAGAGTGCAGCTGATGAATCTTTATGATGGTATCTACCAGCTTATGCAACTTGTTCCAACGGAAGTTTCATTCATTACTATTGAGACTGATACTTCTTTGCAAAAACTATTTCTCAATCCAGATTATTCTAAATGGCTTTTGCGTTTCCAAGCGAGATGAAACACATACACGCTGTGGTTACTAGCTATGCTCATGTCCACTTTGCACCACTACATCCTCATACTCTGTGCTTCAGCAAAATCATAAGCAAATCTTCTCGTCCTCCACTACTGAATGTCAATAATATTGATCTTTTGTATAATTCTATTAGTGATGGACTCTAGATATTATTTAGTAGTTTGATCCATTTATTTGATTAGTTTTGAGTTGTTTTGGAAGGGGTATGCCCCTTCGGGAGTTTAATGGACTTCGTATATTTTATTTGAGCCATTGAAGAACTAACTTACTCTTAAAAAAAAAGAAATGAAAAAGTGCGTTTTAAACTAATTTAAAAAAAAAATTGTTCACAACCAAATAGAAAAAAAGGGATTTGACATATAAATGACCCTTAAACACTGTTGTCCCAAGTTCGTGACTGAAAGTACGCTAATGTCAACCAGAGTTGTTTGACTCTAGTCTCCCTTTTTTTTTTTTTTTTTTAAACTCTTTTGCCTAGGATCCCATGATATCATGGGATCCAAATGTAAACAGTCAAAAAACCCATACATAAAAAAAAACCTAGATAGTATGTTTTCTCTATTTCACGTTTCACCTTTCCCTTTCACCCTTTTCGTTTTTTTCACTTGTGGTAGGAGTTTGGACCCCTGCTTCTGCAACAAACTGCAACCAGAACCCAAATGGATCCTTCTTCTCCGGTCAACAGATTTGGCGTCGACGAGAATGACGAAAGCAGTCTGGTTTGTCTTCTTTCCTTCTCCGGCTACAGCACGAACCAATAAGATTCATTTCTCTCTTCGTCTATTAGAGAAAGGAGGCACGATTTGTTAATGTAAAATTTCTGTTTCTGCAATTGGATACTTTTTCTTGTAGTTTTCATCTTTTGTGTTGATGTTTGGGAAATGGGTTTTATGTTTATGGATAATGTGAAAGATATTTCAGTGATTGGGTTCTTTTTCTTTTAGTTTCTCTCAATTTGCTATGATGTTTGGGAAATGAGTTTTATGTTTGTTGATGATGAAAGAGATATCTGTAATAGTGGTTCTTTTTCTACGAGTTTTTTTTTTTTCTCTTATGTTGATTTGTGGGAAATGGGTTTTTATGTTTATTGATAATGAGAGAGATATTTCAGGGATTGGGTTCTTTTTCCTTGTCGTTTTCTTCTGGGTTGGATGTGCAAAAAAGGTTTTCTCATTGTGTTTTGGATGAGAGAGAGAGATGGGTTCAAACTCTTGGAGGATGTTAGAGATGGGTTTTCTATTTTAAATGTGTTAGTTTGATTTTGGAAGATGAAAATGTACATGAGTTCTTTTTTATTTGTTGGTGATGTTCGCTTTTGTTTGATTCTTTAATTGGAAAATGTTTGCTTTGTTTTGATCAATGCAGACAAACCCTTTCTGTGTAAAGGGAGCCTAGCATTGGGGAGAAACCTAATCTTGGAGAGGATTAGAAGAGGAAAAAAAGAGATTGACTGTCCGGTTCTGTTGTTCCATTTTCTTTTTGTCTATTCTTTCCTGACTGCAATCCACGTCACTAGCAGCTTCCATTGTATCCCTTGCCAACTGGCCCCATTGATCTCCTGTACTCTAAGGTATATTCCTTTTCTAATCCATTTTTTTTTTTTTTTTTATCAATTGGGTTATGTTCTGTGCTGGTAGTTGGTGTGCTGGGGCCCAATTGTCTGAGAAATCGTAGTAGTTAATTGTTGGTCCTTTTCTTTGTCTGGATCAGTGGTGTGGATGCTTGTGGAAAAAGGTAGGATCTTTTAAGACCTTTTAATTGTTGCCTTATTATATTTAATTCTTGGTTATTAAGGATTATGAAATACTTTAGGGATCATTCTTATTTTATGCATCTTCACATAAATGTGATTTACATATGTAAAAAGGTTATTCTTACAAGGTACCTAGTCCTTGGGTTGGCATTTAACGTATAACAATACTTTTTGCTATCAGTAAGGAAGTATTGCAATGTAGTGTATTGCTTCAGCTTCTCATTTGTAACAGATAAGTTGACTTTAACAACATAGATGACTTGATTATCACGAATCCAATCAAGGCCAAGATCGTCTCTGGACTTGTATGTGCTTTCACAGTCAATGCTTATAAGACCTGTAAAAAGAACATTAGAGTTCCATATATGTACATTACAATTTGTTGTAAATATGATTTAGTTACAAGCCAAGCATATGGATCAAGTACTAAATCATGAAAGAGAAATGGCAGCAACAAAATTGTCAGTGAACATGATTTCCTTGCCATTAACTAAATGTAATGCCATGAAACTGAGTATTAGTTAGTGATTCATAAAAATCAACAGGAGGAAACATACAGGGAAATAATGTAGCTTTGAACACTTTTTTGTGGGTCACTTTTCCATTATAATTCTGGTAACATGGCAAGCATGTGTGCAGTCAAGCAGACCAGATCAGTAGGCCTTACCTTAGATGTGTGCAAGTCGTTAGACTACACACATGAGACAATCCTAACCACATAAACATTGGGAGAGAGAAGTTGGGAAGGATGATACAAATGACCTACCCATAATAAGGAGAGGATTTGGTCATCCATCAATTCCATCTTGTTTTACAAACTCTTATGTTTATTTGTCTGGCCGAGATTGGTTCCCTCGCTGCTTTCTCCCTTGCCGAACCCGCCTCTCTGTTCTTTTTTTTTTGGTAGAAGCCATTTGATTATATTTTTTGAAATTGCTTAAATGTTCCTAAGGATGAATCAAAGGTTTTTTTATTATTTATTTTGAAATTTCTAGATGTTCGTTTTCTATGTAACTAAGACTCGACGTGTTATTATTTTTTAATCAGTTATTTGTTTCTTGCTCGTGGTATGGTTAAGCTTATCATTGTAGTTTTCAATGTGATTGGTAGAATGTTGTTGAACATGGTATTGTATTTAGTATATGTTTTTAAGAGACTGGAAATTGCATTAGAGCATGTGAATGGTGTATTTTCTATCATACTTTGTTCAATTCAATAATCCAAAAACCCAACTTGCATGCATGGAATATCAATGTGAGTAAAATGAACAATTAAATTAGCTAGATGGGCTCCCTAGAGATACAATGGACTATGAAGCGTATGTGGTTGTGTTGGTAGATTGTTCTAGCTCAATCTCAAACTGTTACCAATATCTACTCTAGGGTGCATAAACGAATGTTGTATCTATCATATGAACTCCTCGAAAGTTCAAAAAATTAATCTTACCATGCTTGTATATTTAGTGATATACCCCAATTAAATGGATTCTTAAGACTTAAATTAATACTATTATGTAATATTCACTAAATGACTTATGATATGTACTAAAATATACTTAAATAATTCAAATACCAAGCCAGATTGGCCGATTAGTGAATCTAATCAAACCTCTTGACAAGTGACCAATAGTAGTTTACATATGCTCCCAGGTAATAACCAGAAAATAGCAAGTCCTCATTGTCAAGGTCAATGGAAAGATTAAGACATTTTCTACTTGACCCACAAGCCCAATTTCTGAAAACATGTGATTCAACTAGTGGGCCTTTCCATGAAATGAACTGCACATGTCTCATGTCCTATGATCACTGCCATCCTGATTGAAAATAATTGCAACCAGGTTCCCATGTTGTAAGTGGAGACCCAATTGGATCATGGATGGTTAGAATCATAAGATGGAGGTATTTTGAGATATATTCTCATCAACAAGAATGCAACCTCATATGAAAAACATACTTTAATAGAAAAGTGGATAATGATTTCTTTTAACATGAGATCTCTTCTTCCACTAAATATGTGATTGATGTCTTCTTTAACTAACACTTTTAATGTTAATGTGGCACTTCTTTTCTTTTTCATCAATGTACCAATGACGTTGATTACTTGGCACTGCTCCCATCATGCATAACATCAAACAAGTGATTTCTTTGCTCCATATCACTTGACCAATCAAAACCCATTTCATTGTCATCATCGCCACTATCGGCGTCAGCGTCGTCATCATGAGTGTTATTCATCAATCTAGGCCATCAATCTAGGTTGGCTAAAGAGTTCTACTTAGAACTTAAAAAAAAAAAATGGATTACAAATGAACTAACAAAGGAGAACATGTGAATGTTTATTCAGGTATCTGGAGGTTGGTGAAACACATGCCAACGTCTATGACAAAACTTATCAACTCATTAAGCTTAAAATTTGTTACTCTATGTTCTCAAGGCTCAATATGTCATCACCAAATTTTATTTCAGTCTCCTATTTTAACTTTGCCAATGCTTTTGTAACTTTCATATTAGAGCGCACTCAATGAGTAACAATAGAAGGAAGAAATAAAAGATCACTCTTTAGATTCTAGTAATTTTTCTTAATGCAGCTTTTCTACCATTCAAAAGAACTTAAATTTACATTCACTAGAGTTTGGATCCTCATATTTGCAGTGTAAATGTCAGAACAGGAAAAGAAAAGGCACTTCGGTATTCCATTTACTGCCCATGAATTACATAAAGTAAGCAATCCCCAATATATGTCAGTAGCATTTCATCAAACATTTGGGGTTTATGCTAATAAGGAATACATTTGGTGATGTGTAAGATGAATGTGCATAGATGTGAATGGTATGATAAAATGTTACTTAGAAAATGCTATCAGTTTGTAATATAGCAACTGAAAAAGCCATGATATCATGGGATATATCATGGCTTCTCTACAATTTATTTGGGTAAAATGTTAGTCCAACGACAGAGCATTAAAAATGATGCCCATGTAGACTTAGGGTGTGATGGTCATGTATCAGTTTTGCATGCTCTATCATTATTGATAGATGCATAAACTACAAATGTTACTTACAAAATGCAAAAAATAATGTGGATGGTGTCATCCATTGCCCAACAAATTTACACTTCAATGGAACCCATGCATTGAAAAAAATAAACAAACTACTTTATTACCCATAAGAGTTATATTCAAAATTTATTGAGCATAAAATTCAGCTAGGCTAAAATCATAAAACATACCTATATGCTGCAAGAATAAAAATGATACCATAACATCTACTTCAAGCACTGAGAAGACTACTCATGGTGTTATACTATTGACATATAGCCTTTTTTCTATTTCCTTAATCCCATTTCATTATAGAGGTATTTATCCCTGTAGTCTAATGGCAATAGCTTTTCTCAGTGCTTATTAGTTGTTACTCTAAAGTGTTGTGTTACAATTCTGTGTTGAAGGAGTGAGTGATACTGTGATAGAACTCAACAACCACTGAGAGTGTTAGCTTCTTGCCCTGCGGGTAAAAAAATAACTGTTACTGTCAATTCTCTTGGCTGTTCATCTGTGAACTGTATGTGTTGTAAAAAATTCTTCTACCGTAAAAAATTCTGTTATTGTCAATTCTAAGTGTGTATACCAATTTGGTAGCTATAATTGACATGGATGATAAGTCATGCTTACCTATCCTCTGTATATGGAATTCCATGTCTCATTAATGTGTCATGGTAGAACTCAATATACCGTAATTCAATTCCAAGGGCCATACTGAATTTTATTTCTAAACTGCTTTTATGTGGCATATATGGTACACACTCCCAAATATATCCTAAGTGGACTATAACTAGAACAAATGGCAAATGGATTGACATATGGAAGTGGGATCAATTTGTACATACATATTGAATTTTATCTCTCATCTGGTGTGCACACTTACATTGATGAGTTTTATTTTATTCTAGATGGCGGAACTCAACCTTGGTCCACTTGACAGAAGCATTCTGCAAGAATAAGATGCCCATATTTCTAAAGTCATATGGAGTGGGAGGGTATGTTGAACTTTATGTATACAAGAACACATTTTGTTTAAGTTCCCATAGAACTGTGCATGATATATTTGCATTAATTATTTTGATACAGGATGTGGGACCACTCATTTGTAAGCCGGCAACCATACTGCAGGATAAGTAGTCTTTGAACGAGACCCAAGAAGCATTCGTTGAAGAAAGGAGCCTCCTTCACCTTTCTAAATTGCAAAAAAACACTACTGACCATTCATTAATTTTTGCATTAGTAGAGAAATGGAGGCTCGAGACAAACACTTTCCATTTGGCTAGTGGAGAAGCAACAGTCACTCTTGAAGATGTTACTTATATATATGGGCTACCCATCAATGGGAGAGTAGTTACAGGGCGTACATTCCCTAGCCCTACCACAATTAGTGAGGAGTGTTTAGAGTTGTTACCTCAACAAGGCAAGGATTGCAATGGCAATGACTTAAAATTGACTTGGCTTGTGAAAAAGTTTAGCAAACTTACCAAGAAATCTTCGAAGAATGAGCAAGTAATGGCTACAAGGGCATATCTTTTTTTGTTTGGTGGCGGGGCAATTTTTACAAATACTTCTGGGTCGATTGGGGGGGGGGCATGGATTTTAGAGCTTTTCAGGGAGTTTAAAAATTTTTCTTGGGGCCCCGCATGGTTGGCAAACCTTTACCGACATCTATCAAAAAGAACATTTGCCAAATCAACAGACAAGCATAAAAGTTCTAAGAGGCCTACTGACCACCAAAAGACCTTAGGCGGGCCTGTTCAACTCTTAAAAGTAAATTCGCTTATCCATTTGTATACATTGTATGTAAGAATTGTCTAATTTTACTCAATAATATTCTAATAATACCTACTACAATTGACCCCGACCCAGGTTTAGTATAATTTGCTATTATTTTAACTGTGATTAGTCACTAGGTGGGATTAGAGGACGATTAGATTGAGTTTCTAGTTAGATTAGAATTTTGAATAGCTTTGGGGAATTTTGAGAGCGTTGTGTTTGGTTTGACCGGACCCGGGGTGGCCTGTGTGACGCGTGTTAGTGTGGGAATTTGATTTATTAGATTTATTTGATTTTTAAAAAAATGTGGATTTCGATATCTTTGAACTTGTTATTTTGGTCCCAGCAACTTTCGTGTTTGTTCTGTTTGCATTTGAACTCCAGAAATCTCATTTTTCAAGAAAAAGGGCAAATCAATCTTTTCACACACAAATCTGTGCATAAATTTCAAAATTTGAAAATCATGGGGAAAATATACTTTTTAAAACTAGATTTTTCAACGATCATTTTTCTCTGCTTCGTCAACTTCATTCGGGACCCACAAATGATAGATCTGGCCATGTGAAGATTTCAGGGCCATTGGGGCCCACTCCCTCAACTTAAAAACCCAACCTACGTTTACACCTTCTTCTTCTTCATTCCTACAACTGAACCAAAGAGGGAGAGAGCCTTCCCTCTTTTCTCCCATCTTCTCTTCTCTTGCATGTATAACAAACCCACCTACATTGAGAAACAAATCACACCAATCCCTTCCCCACCTTCCAACCTTCCCATTGATAGTGCTTGAGGAGGATTTCAGCTAGAACTCACCTCTTCTCCAAGCTCCTCTTCTTGATTAGAGCTGTAAGAAGGTTAGCATTGGTTTTCTTCTTGAATTTCTGGTTTTAAGGGACCATTAGAGCCCTTTCTTCATGCATGCAAAGGAGTTCTTTGGGAACCCCTTTTTAATTTCGAATTTGGTGAAAATTTTGTGTGTTTTCTTGGGGATTTGGTGTAGATTGGAGATTGAGCTTGAGGAACTCCTTGGAGTGTTCTTGAGAACCATTTGATCTTGAGGCAAGTGAATAATTAGATAAGAGATGCATACAATCCAATCTCTTGATTTCTCATAAATTCTGAGATTTTAGACTCTTTTATCATTACAATTTATTTCTTATATAATCAGTCAAATTACCTTCTAAAATATCTTCATGTGATTTATGACCATCTTCTACATGAATTGTGAAATGCATATGAGTTTTCTTTTTGTAGGGAGTGATTACCAGAGTTTTGAATTCATGGAAGCATATTGGAATCAGATTTTGAACTGAGAATGAAGGATGACATTGTGGTTGGAATAGTGTAGGGGAAATGGAAGTGAAAGGAGGAGTGTTGATTTCAGAAATGCAGAATTTCTGCACTGGGCGAAACAGGCAGTGAGCTGTTCACTTGAGCAAACCTGGTGATCGCTCGAGAGAAGAGGTTACTGTCTGACGAAAAACATTACAGAAACCTGTCCGCTCGAGCGAAGTGTGTGTCAGCTCGAGCGAATGAGTTTCTGGAATGGCTCGCTCGAGCGAGCATATGTCCGCTCGAGCGAACATTACGCTGTCTGACAAAATTTGAAACAGAAGCTCGTCCGCTCAAACGAACGTTCTGGTGGCTCGAGCGAAGGGAGTTCTGGGAGGGTCCGCTCTAGCGAACCTTCATCCGCTTGAGCGAACTTGGGCACAGTGCAGGGTATTTTTCCTGTGCCCTGCTGGTAACCAAATGTAGATAAATCTCACTATGCACCTTGTGTCTCAACATTGGAGATCTTCAGAGGCACCAAACTATGTTTCATAACCAATGCTGTGACATTAAGTGTACAATGAGAAAACCCTCGGGAGATCAAACAACCACTACGTATCATCTCACTTCATACTAGTGAATTTATCGTATATTTCTCATATGATTTGTTTTGAAACAAAAGTTATTGGTTTGTTACGTTTGAAATTATCGTTAAAGCTACTCATCTGACCCGTCTGAATTTGTCAGTATATATATTTGTTTGGAGTAGTTCCTTTTTATCCATTTTGGAAATGTAATATTAGTAGTTGAATTATATCGATTCAGGTTTTGGTTATGAACGACACCATTAAGCTTAGGTCACCTAGTTGGGCTGATCACCCGGCTTGGGATCTTTAAAATTATTTGCCAACTGCAGTTTGGATTTTGTTTGTTTGCTCCGGCCATAGCAACGGTTCTGTTTTCCGGTTCCACGAGTAGTGGCAACGGTTTTTGTCTGTTTGTTCCGGCCATTCTATATGGCGACGGTTTATGTCTGTGTGCTCTTATTACTTCTGTAATAGGAGAATTTAGCTAAATGTGGATTGCCAATATTTTGATTATCTGTCAGTTAGTTTGAATTATTTAAGTTATGAAATTCTTTTATTTGTACAAAAATAGCTCATGTGATTTACTCATTACACGTGTTCCTTTCAATTGCATATTTATAATTTTAAACATGGCATTTATGAAACTTGTATACCTTGTCTGTATTGTTCACCAGCCAGACCGTCGTGTTTGATACTCTTTTGTTTGGTGTCAGATGTCGGACCCGCAACCTTTGAGGCGGAGTGCGCGCAGGAGGCAGTAGGGCCTCAGGTGGAGCTTGAGTGGCAGTCAAATGATGTCATGTAGACATCATGTCGGGACTGAAGCTTCGATAACATCTTTTGGGGAAATGACGGTTATTTGGGGATTTTGTTTATGGCCTTTGTTGGCCTTGTTGGAATGTATAACTTAAATTACTTTTGATCCTCACAACTTTAATCTTAACTTTGGGTTACGCTTGTATGTATATATTTCTCTTTTGATACTATACTTGTGCAATTATCTTATGTTATATGTGATTTTTATTTTGCTACATGCTTCCACATATTATCGTTTGATGTGAAATTGATTTATTGGTTGTGATGGATCGTTTAGAATCCTCACCGCGGAATCTTGTGGGAAAATAATTAGCGCGTGCAGGCGGAATTTTTTGGCCCGTCGCGCCACGTTCCCCGGATTAAGGAATTGATTATCAGGGCCTTGGTCCGGGGGCGTGACATCAATCGGGCAAGAAATTAAATCAACTCAACAATGGGATGATGACTTCGAATTCCCCCTTAGCCGGATGTGGTCCCGGCGCTTGAAGAGTCCCAAAACCTTCTCCACAGTAGAAGTTGTTCGTAAACAACTTGACAACCAAGATTCGGATAATGTAAGTACTTATATATAATATTTAATTATGGGATCTACATATATTGTTTGGTACTTTTTTAACATTTTAAAGTAGATAAATGTACTTGACGTTTTATTTAATAAATGCAATTCATTTGGCGGCCATATCTTGGTTTCAAGAGGAATTGGCCAAGATAGTGGATGAACATGAAATTGAGCTATTTAGCTCACAGACCGCGGTGGTTTGTTACTGGATTGTTGAACGCCATAATAGCAATCGCGTGATGAAGCAATTAGGCTTTCAATAAATAGTTCACCCTCCATTCTACGGTGCATTCAATGGGGAAGATAGGGTATTGAAGGCCACCGTAGACTATATAAAGAAAATGAAAGAAGTAATTAAAGAGTGGAATGACAGCAAGAAATCGGTGCTTAAAGGGAAGTTGAAGTTGATAGCAATCGTCACTCCGAGGAGTACTTTAAGTGGTAAAAGGATATCACCAGATTGAGAATCGGATGATTTGAAGTTGTGGAAGGTGCCACAAACCCTAACCTTGAGCAAGAGCATAATCATACACAACAAGATCTAGGTCCCTCTCAATAGCATCCACAAATAGATTTGTCCGACTCAACTATGATGGAGATTGATGATTTTGCTTCCCATTTACTGGTAGGAGTTGAAGATATGAAGAAGCAACCGGAGAAGGAAAAAAAGATTGATGAATTCTTGGATAGAATAGGTCGTAAGATCATGCGATTTAAATTAGCATATGTGCTTCTAGGTTTGTGGAATTTAAGATGCAAGATTGCATTAGCACCAGCTCAGATGAGGAGTAGAGGAAAGTACGTGGCACATACTTATTTGGTTATGATTGAATAAATGTTTATATGCATTACAGAGACCAAAAACATCGGACGACAGCATCAGTCAACTGACACCCAGTAATGTTCCATTACAAATGCCTCCACATCCCATCCCACCAAGTCCAATTCATGTAGATAGCATATCCTCCCAACCTGTTGAGGATATCCTATCTAGTCCAAGTGGTTTTCTTACCCCTCCACGACCGGTCTTAATGCAGGAATCTGTTGTAGAACTGTCACCAAGCGAGTCTCTTCCCTCCAAGATAATAAGGATCAAAGCCCGGTACAGGAAGAATACGCTGCGTGCGCGGTTTCAGTCATACTAGGTGACAACTTATGGAGCCCGTAGTGCTGAGTACAGTCTTACAATTGAGGAGGCCGCTTTACTTGATATTTTTTGGAATGAATATGAAGCAAAGTAAGTTATTTTTGCTGACATCTCAAGTAGATAAGTCATACCTTATGGTCATTTGGGATTGAATAAGTTGTAATATTGCAGTGATCCCTCGTTAGCCAAATTTTGCACGGTTATCCCTGCCATCAAAATGCGTCAACTCCTACGTAATGAATGGTTGGATACCAAGGTGAGGACAAACAACTTACAGTGGATAATTGGTTTCAGTAACTTGCATGTGTGCTTTCCAAATATTTCATCTCGAATTATGTGTTCTTACCAAAACTAAATTTTGCAAGCCATGGATTATTGGTTTGAAATTTTGGCTACTTGGGTGCGGAGTGCTCACTTTTTCCATGCTAGCCTTGCGGTATGATCATACTAAACGCTCCCACTAGCGTAATTTTCTGCATTCAAACGTAATGATAGTCACATAAGCCTCCATTCTTTATTTCCACATGAATGGTACAGAGATCCAAAGACACATCCGGATACCTCCCGTAACTCGTTTGGATCCCCAGAGAGAAGATACCGTCTCTCGCAATTGGCTGGTATTCCCGATGTATACAGACAATCATTTTGACCTCTTGGTAGGAAACATCAAAGTAGGAAGATGGGAATACTACAACGGCTTAAATAGTGTTGTTGACGTTCAGTTTCTAGAATGCTTTGTAAGTACCGATTTCATCAGTTTCAGCTAAGATCCAAGCACGCATTTGTTATGTACTAATTGTAAAGCATGTTCTTTTCCAGACCACTTTTGTCGCATCCCGGCTTCGTGACGATGGTTGGCCCAATCCCTTAAGTTGGAGGTTAGTGAGGATACCGAACCTGCCACAACAAGTCAATGAGTGAGTAAGCATTTAATGAATAATATTGTTGATTTCATTATCATTGCATAAAAATGTAATAACAAGAAATTGACGTGTGCAGCCATGATTGTGGGTTTTTCACTTTGGCGTATGTGGAGCACATTGTCACAGGATGGTCTATGAATTTCAACCAACACGACATGTGGTATTATAGAGCGAAGGTCGTACACGACATGTATCTGTAAAAAATGGCAACACATCAGCATCAGTTTATTCAAGGGCACTGAAGTTTGTGTTCTTTTGTGAATGCAAGTATTTTTTGACGATGTAAATAGAAACCTTTTGTATTCGTAGGTGGATATATTTTGTGAATACCGTAATGTGGATGAGATGATGTAACTGGAAATGATTTGTTATGGAATGTGTAAATGCTTCTGAAGGAGATAAGAATGTTGTGCATTAAAATTTAAAAAAGGAAAAAATCATAATTTATCAATTCTCATTTATCATTTACGCCAACACTAGATCCAACATGTAAACATAAAAAAATTAAAACCCAACATATAATGGGCTCCTTAAGCAAATACAACAAACACAATCATTGGAAGATAATGATAATATGTATGCATTCACAACCCATTTGTGGGTTGAATTCTGGGCAAGAAGTCACAAACAAAGTCACTGTAAAATCTATAACTTGGATTTGTTTAAGAATAACAACTCACAAAAGTAGATGATCAATCTGTCCTAGAAATGATGTTGTTGTGCGGTGCATTTGCGTGTGGGGTAGTCAAGGATGGCAATGGGGCCAGTTGGAGATGAAAGCAACACATGCTGCTGGTAACATGGATTGCACTAAGGAGATAACAAGATTATAGAACACCAAGGGAAAAGTGAATAACCAAAAAAGGGAAAAGAGAGGGAAACTTGGGGTTTCTGACAGGAGTAGGAGAAAGTGGGGCAGAGGAAATGCCTCAATGGGAGAGAACTTTCAGATCATATCTCTTGGTACTGCACATAGAAAAGGGAAGGTGAAACCATTGTATGAGATTCGCAACCATCGTCTGCTATTGGTGAAGGTAAGTGAATGATCTTAAGTCCTCATTTTGTAGAACTAGAACTTAAGAATGGAGAGCATCTTAAGTCCTCATCTTGGTCTGTTGGTAATGTTGCTGGAAGTAAAAAACGGAAGAGAGGTAAAATGGAAAGGTGAAAAGGGAAACGGAGAGATAAGAAGACGGTCTAGGGATTTGCACTTTGACTTTTACATTCAGATCCCATGATGATGCAGGACAATATGAGGTATACCCTAATATGATGAGATCAAATCTGAATTAACAATTAAAATTAAGTTATTGGCAAGCCAATTAAAATAGAGGACATTGAATGTCAAGTAAACAATAAATTTGAGGTCCAATATGATCTCACAGATCCCGCAATAAATCCCTTTTAGCAAAGAAAATGGTAGGATCTTAATGGAAGATAGAATTCCCAGGTTACTTAGGGCCAATGATGTATATCCAATGGTTTAGATGAAAGGTTTATAGCAATAAAGTTTAGATCTATAAAAGGTTCAGATCTAATAAAAGTTCAAATCTGGTAAGTTTCATATCTCAAAAAAAAAAAAAAGAGGTTTATGATAGTAAGGTTCAGATATGAAGTTTGAGGATCTCTGGTAACAAGGAGGTTCTAGGTCTGATCTAGATTTAGATGGCAAAGGTCAATAAAGCTCTTGGAAATGGAAATGTGAAAGAAATTGAAGATACCTTTATTGGACTCTCACCAAACTCCGATCCCAAGGCCTTACAGAGATTCTCAAGAGAATGTAAACTCTAGAGATTCAAGGTAGAAGAAGAAGTCTCATTTTCATTCAATATCATAAACATAACAACTCCCAGAATAATACAATAGCAGTATTTAAATTACCCTAAGGAGATATGATGACATCATCACACTTAAAAGAAACAAAAGGAAATAAATGAAAACAAGAAGAAAAGAAAGGAACTGGCGCAAGGTGCCTTGGGATTCGTATATAAGGGCCTGTTTGGGGGCTTTACTAGTTGAGTAAAGTAAGATAAAGCCCCAATTTCTATAAAAAAAATTCCCACCAAAACACTTTAATTAAAATTTCCCACCATATTTTTCCAAAAAAAAGTCAAAAAGTAACCTCATGTCTCCACTAAAAAATAAAAAAACTCCACTTTTGAATAAAAAAAGTAAAAAAGATTCCATCACAAACAACTAAAAACAAAATACAATCATAACCCACTTATATTTTATTATTTCCTCAAAATAACCTTTAAATTTACTCCACTCAACTCCACTAGTAAAGCCCCCAAACAGGCCCTTATGCACAAATCCCAAGGGTAAAACCCTTTTATCACTTAAGTTATGGGCCCCCTTTTCTTCATTACTTATGTCTTTATCTTTTAAAACAAACATGGGCCCCTTTATTCTACTAGGACTCTTTTAATTAACTTGGTCCCCTCTAAACTTCAAAACTCTTTTATTTCCTCCCATGTGGGGCCTTCAAGATGATTGCGCACATGGGGCCTTCTCTTCTTTAGAAACGAGATTCCGCGAAATCCAGCCGTCTGATACCCAAGCAGTGATCAACCGATGGTGGATGTGCAATTTCTTCGCGGTCAAAACCCGGGTATGAATCATCCAACCATAACGCGGCTTGCTCAGTGTTCCTGCGCCTTGATCTTTGGTAGACCTTATAAGAACGAGGGGGATCGGATTTGATGTCCCCATTAATTCCCCTCGGTTGGGAAAAGCGCATCTCCGGTGAGATAAAACTGTCCTAGCGCTCGAGAATGTCAGGATCGATGCGCTGCAACTCTTCTCGCGTGATTCACGTGCTGTCAAGTTGCGGTCTGTCTTTCCACTTGACAAGGAATTTCTGGATGCCTCCCTATCTGGCGAAGACCAACTGATCATCCAATATATCTTCCACAATGTCCATCCGTTGAGCTTTAGGTGGTGGGGTTGGTTATGGGAAACGGTTGTGGAAAGTAGTGGGCTAAAAAAGATGGTCCACACGGTTGGGTGAAGGGGTAGAAGTTGGGTTGTTTGGATACATGGGAGGACCCCGAAAAGGAACCTGGTCCTCCACATTGAAGGTAGCACTAATACCCGTAGCAGGTGGAAGATCTAAGACTTGCATTAGGACCCAACCTTTTCAAAACTTTGAACGGGCCAGTATTGTGGGGCTGTAATTTCTTGGCGATTCCTTATGGGAACTGCTTTGGCCTAATACGGACCATGACATCATCACCCACTTGAAATTCAATAAACCGGCGATGTGAATCAGTAGAGATTTTGTAACTATCATTGTGCAGGTTAATTCGCTGTCTGATCTCATTATGCAATGAATGAATGCGTCGAATGAATGCATTGGCTAACTCAGACGGACGATTAATGGAGGACATGGGAATGAGATCTACAGGCATCCTAGGTTTGTACCTAATTAATTGCTTCAAAAGGACTCAATGCCTATGGATCTGTTAATTGAACTGTTGTATGCAAACTCTGCTACTGGTAAGACAGACTCCCATGACCTAACATGCTCACCAGCTAAACATCTCAAAAGATTCCCCAGACTTTGGTTGACTACCTCTGTCTGACCATCAGTCTATGGATGGTACACAGATGAGAATTGCAGTTTTGTTCCCAAGATTTTCCACATTGTCTTCCAAAAGTAACTGGTAAATTTAACATCTCGGTTAGACACGATGGTTTTTGGGACACCATGCAAGCTAACAATGCGCTCCATGAAAATTTTTGCAACATGCGAAGCATTTGATGTCTTGGAGCAAGGAACAAAGTGGGCCATCTTAGAGAAGCGGTCCACGACAACTAGTATGGAATCATGTTGTTTATTTGTCTTGGGAAGCCCAAGCACAAAATCCTTACAAATATCTTGCCACGGTGCGTGAGGCATTAGCATTGGAGTGTACAATCCCGTGTTCTGTTTACGCTGTTTGGCCAGTTGGCAAGTGCGACAACGTTCAATGGTGCGGGCAACGTCTTGCTTGAGACTGTGCCAATAGAAACGGTCCTCGACAAAAAGAATGGTCTTGTCATGACCAAAGTGACCACCCACTCCACCAGCATGGAGCTCCCAAATCAAAAATTCTCTCATGGATGTGCGTGGACTGCAAATTTGATTTCCTCGAAAGACATAGCCATCTTTCAAAGTAAACCGATCAATGCTCCGCAAAGGATTATCAGAAAGCGAAGCAAACATATCCCAAAAATCTGGACATGAGGGATAGTCATCTCTCAAACGCTCAAACCCAGTGACTTGGACATTCATGGAATGAATTAAATTGGCTCTGCGACTTAACGTAAATGCCAGTTTGTTTTCCACTCCTGCCTTGTGCTTTAAAACGAAAGTGTACTATTGTAATAGTTCAACCCATTTCGCATGCTCCCCTTTCAACTTAGATTGAGAGTTCAAGTACTGCAATGCCTCATGATCTGAGTACAAAACAAATTCTATCGGTAACAAATAATGGCGCCAATGTTTCAACGATTGAACTATTGCATAAAACTCTCGCTCATAGTTTGAGTACTTTTTTTTTTTTTTTTTTGCTTCATTCAGCTTCTCACTGAAATAAGTAATTGGGTGTCCCTCTTGACTCAAAATAGCTCTAATTCCGACGCTAGATGCGTCACAGCCACTTCAAACACCTTGGAAAAGTCAGGCAAACGCATGACAGGTTCTTTAGTCATCTTGGCCTTGATTTCCTGAAAGGCTTTTGTGGCAGCTGGGCTCCAATTAAACTCTCCCCTTTTCATGCAATCGGTAATTGGAGCCATGATGGTACTAAACCCCTTGATGAATCGACGATAAAACGTGGCTAACCCGTGGAAGCTTCGTACCTCATGGATGTTGGATGGAATTTTCCATTCAACAATTACCCTCACCTTTTCAGGATCAGCAGACATCCCTGCAGCAGAAACAGCGAAACCCAAGAAAATCACACTATCTGTCATGAAGGTGCACTTTTTTAGGTTTGCGTACAATTGATCCTAACACAAAGTACTACAAACTTGCCACAAATGATTGAGGTGTTGTTCCGTTGTGTTACTATAGATGAGAATATCATCGAAGTAGACAACTAGGAATTTCCCTATGAATGGCCTCAACACTTGTGTCATGATGCGCATGAAAGTACCTAGTGCGTTGGACAACTAGAATGGCATCACTAGAATCCGTCCTTTGTTTTAAAGGCCGTCTTCTATTCTCCAGGACGAATGCGAACCTGGTGGTAGCCACTTTTAAGATCTATCTTAGAAAAGATAGTGGCACCAGCCATCATATTGAGCATATCATCTAATCTAGGTATCGGAAACCGATACTTGACAATGATCTTGTTGATTGCTCGACTGTCCACACACATTCTTCAAGTTCCATCTTTCTTTGGAGTAAGAAGTGCAGGAATGGCACAAGGGCTTAGGCTCTCCCTAATGAAACCCTTGTCAAGGAGTTCATCTACTTGCCTCTTTAGTTCTACGTGCTCCAAAGGGTTCATCTGGTAATGGGGTAGATTAGGCAATGTTGCCCCCAGAACAAGATCAATCACGTGTTGGATATCATGCATTGGTGGGAGTTCATTTTGCAATTCTTTAGGAAAGACATCCTGAAACTCCCGAAAGACAGGTTCCACCTCATGTGGAATGCTAGCAGTTGGTTCTTTGGAGACTTCCGTAGCCACTACGGAATAGACAATGGGGTCCTCCTCTGAACCCTTGCTAGTCCTTTCCTCTAGATCAGCCTCGAATTCATTAACACTCAAGATATGTAAGCTCTTTGTTTTAGAATTTGGGGCACTAGTACTGGCTTTCTCTTCACTCTCTTTCTTGCCAGTCTTATCTTTAGGGGGTAATGGATGCAACTTCACCTTCTTTTATTTGAAGGTAAAGATGCAAATGTTGGTGCATCCAAAGTTGGTGACATCCAAATCATAGATCCAAGGCCTCCCTAAGATAAGATGTCCCACATCCATAAGGACCACATCGCACCACAATTGGTCCTGATAAGTGGACATGTGTATTGGGACCAGGCAACACTGACTGACGGGAATAGATGTAGAATCTACCCATGACACATGGTATGGCTGGGGATGGGGTACTGGGGTCAAGCCTAAGCGGGACAAATTGTTGGCAGAAACTACATTGGTACAATTCCCACTATCATTGATGACCTTACATCTCTTAACATTGCATTTGACTTAGGTGTGAAAGATAGATGTTCTACGCCAGTCCTCAATTTCTTGAAGTGTCAATGCACACCGTACTACCATCACACGAGGTATTTCACCCTCAATTTTATCTTGTGCATTTTGATCTCCATGATAAGAGGGCGCAAATCTAAGAAAAGATACTCGATCCTCCGGATCACCACAATCATCATCACTAGGCACAAAATCCGGGATGTAGGCATCTACTGTTGGGTCACTCTCATACTCCACATCTTCAATGTAGAGATTTAGGGAAGGGCAATCACGGGCTAGGTGCCCACGACCATTGCAATTGTGGCAAGTAACGGAATTGCTCCATTTAGAGTTGTCACCAACGATTCCCTTACCTTTGTTATCCTTGAAGGCGGGCGGTATAGTGGCAGGATTTCTAGGAGGTTGACCCCCAAAATTTGGTTTACCACTCGAAGGATAAGGCTTAGAGTTCGTTCCCCGGTAATCACTACACTTAGTCTATTTACTTTTTATGGCAGCCTCAAGGTTGAGCACTACCTCGTAAATGTCCTCTAGGCTAGCTGTCTTAACAGTGATTAACTTTCTCTGAAACTCTTGACGAAGACCTATTCTAAATTTAGACATTCGGCCTGGAAGGTCTTCCTAAACATTGCACCGTAGGTTAAGTTCTTCAAACTTATTAATGTATTCTGTTACAGACAAACTACCCTGTTGAAGATTAAACCTTTGATCTAAAAGTCTATCTTGATAGGATTGGGGTAGGTACTTAACCGCTGATGCAATTTCATTTCATCCCAAGTCACAATGGGTGCTTCTTTTCGGTTCTGCTAACCGCGCTAAACTTTAACCCAATACAACCGCGCTTGACTCTCCAGTTTCATTTTGGCAAATCGGACCTTTCTCTCGTCAGGCATCTCATACCAGTCAAAGTAGTGATCCATGTCAAATTCCCAATCGGAATAGGCTTTCGGGTCGATCCGACCGTCAAAAGATGGGGCTTCTACCTTAACACTCTTCAAAACCCAATCTTCTGGATTTTGTCCTCTACCGCATGCCCTATGGTTGTTTCCAACCTCAGACTCGAAGTCGGTATCATCGTCATGCTCATGTCCTCTGTTCCGATCATGGTTCCTGTTACTATCGCGGCGATGTGCATTATCACCTTGTTGCGATCTCTCAATATTCACAAGGCGGGTATTAACGCCTCCTCTCGAGTTTGTGACTCTTGCCGGAGAGCGGTCGGTTGGGTCATGATGGGTCCCAACATGTCCTGGACAATCTTAGTTACCTGTTCTAGGTTCATCTTGAGATGTTCGGGTTGGATATCTTTGCCACTCCGTGTGGGCATACAAGATGGACAACAAAATGAACAAACTACTAATGCAATGTAGTAATGATTTATGATGAATCTAAATGACTCCCTAAGGAAACCTAATCTCTGATACCAAAATTGATGCAGGACAATATGAGGTATACCCTAATATGATGAGATCAGATTTGAATTAACAATTAAAATCAAGTTATAGGCATGCCAATTAAAATAGAGGACATTGAATGTCAAGTAAACAATAAATCTGAGGTCCAAGGTGATCTCACAGATCCCGCAATAAATCCCTTTTAGCAAAGAAAATGGTAGGATCTTAATGGAAGATAGAACTCCAAGGTTGCTTAGGGCCGATGATGTATATCCAATGTTTTAGATGAAAGGTATATAGCAATAAAGTTTAGATCTATAAAAAGTTCAGATCCAATAAAAGTTCAGATCTGGTAAGTTTCAGATCTAAAAAAAAAAGGTTTATGATAGTAAGGTTCAAATCTGAAGTTTGAGGATCTTTGGTAATAAGGAGGTTCTAAGTCTAATCTAGATTTAGATGGCAAAGGTCAATAAAGCTCTTGGAAATAGAAAAGTGAAAGAAATAGAAGATACCTTTATTGGGCTCTCACCAAACTCCGATCCGGAGGCCTTACAGAGATTCTCAAGAGAAGGTAAACTCTAGAGATTCAAGGTAGAAGAAGAAGTCTCCTTTTCATTCAATATCATAAACATAACAATTCCTAGAATAATACAATAGCAGTCTTTAAATTACCCTAAGGAGATATGATGACATCATCACACTTAAAAAAAACAAGAAGAAAAGAAAGGAACTGGCGCAAGGTGCCATGGGATTCATACATAAGGGGGTGTAGCACGAATCCCAAGGGTAAAATCCTTTTATCACTTAAGTTGTGGGCCCCCTTTTCTTCATTACGTATGTCTTTGTCTTTAAAAAACAAACATGGGCTCCTTTAATCAACTAGGGCTCTTTTAATTAACTTGGTCCTTTTTTAAACTTCAAAACTCTTTTATTTCCTCTCGTGTGGCACTTCCCAATGTGGGGCCTTCAAGATGATTGCGCACATTGGGCCTTCTCTTCTTTAGAAACGAGATTCCGCGAAATCCAGTCGTCTGATGCCCTCGCGGTGATGAATTGATGGTGGATGTGCAATTTCTTCGCGATCAAAACCCGGGTATGAATCAACCAACCATAATGCGGCTTGCTTAGTGTTACTGCGCCTTAATCTTTGGCAGACCTTATAAGAATGAGGGGGATCGGATCTGATGTCCCCATCACATGATATCATGGGATCCTGGGCAAAAAAGTAAAAAAAAAAAAAAGGGGGGGGGTGGGGACCAGACTCAAACGACTCTGGTGACATTAGCTTACCTTCAGTCTTGGAATTGGGACAACAGTGTTTAAGAGGGGCTAATATGTCAAATCCCCTTTATAATATCTAGGTTGTTAAAAATGGGCAATGTGAATCAACTTCTTCAACTTTATTTGTGAAATTTGTGAAATTTGTGCCCTTGCTATATCCATAGGTTGTCCTAGCAATATCCTATATTTGGGCAATCATAGATCTCTGTTCACATAACTCATTAGATTTGTCTAATCATCAAAATAAAGAAAAAAAGAAGGCACTGTATAAAACTATAAGCATCTCTCATATTCAATTTGAGAATGTTCCTTGAGTCATAAACCTCTGCCTTGAAGCAGTACTCATTTGAGACTGCTAAGTGAGAGATAGGTTTCGTTTTAGGTATTGAGTGAGTGGAATGTGGAGAAGATCCTCTAAGTAGAAGAATTTTTTACAACACATACAGTTCACAGATGAACAGCCAAGAGAATTGACAGTAACAATTATTTCTTTACTCGTAACACCCGATAAATTGGCGATATTTGAGGGGCTGATACCGATACCAATATCCCCAACCGATATCAAAGCGGTACCGACCGATACCGGTTTGTATCGGCCGATACGAACCGGTATCGGCCGATTTTTTGATCCATTATTGTTTCTCTCTTTATCTGAATTGATTACACAGATTGCCGATTTGACATACTATTTATTGAATGTCTTCGACCATTGAAATATGAAGGATTAAGAGTGATGCACACATTTGAAATGGGGCTAACATGATCTATGGCTTCTTCTTTCTTTACATTTTCTTAACACCTATGGCCTTTTACTGTGCTCCTTTCTTCCTCTCTTAGATAGATAGACCATGGGTTTTTCTGGCAGGCCTCTTAACTCCTTCTGCAAGTTTATGGTGATCCCTTCTAGTGTCGCCATTTGAGCTCCTTCTTGTTTTTGTAGTCTAGTAGCACAGTAGCTCTCTGTTTTTTCTTTCTTTTCCTTTCTTATATAGCTTCTTTTTTTTGTTTGTTTTGGTTTTCATTTGTTGGGGCTTCTTGCCTTTGTTCATTTTCTTCTCTTTAATTCAAATTGCCTTTTAGCCACAAAATAAAAAAAAAAAAACATCTATGTTTTTTTTACTTCTCTATTCAAAATATTAGTTCCTCTTTTAGTGATGGCTTATGACCATTGTCTACACACATTAGCCCTTTGTTTGGCTGGAATCTACACACCCTTGAAGTTTTCAACTCAAATATTCATTTGTTAGGCACTTATAGTTTACTCTCTTTCTTCATCCTCATATTTTCTATTTTTTCCTTTATATGTTGAGATTATTTTAGATGCATTCTTTATTCGTAGCAATGGAGTCTACCAGACTCATCCACATGATATGTTCAAGATGCCATAAGCAAATGGAGTTCATGCTTTAAAAGGCAACAACTCACACAACAGAGTTATGATCTAGATGGTACAGGTTGCCAATTTGCTTCCTTTGCTCTTTGGAGTTCTTGCATTATGAAGTAGCACTTTATTGTTTGTAGATTTTTCCATGGTTGATGTCTTTGCCTGGTTTATTTCTCAAAGATTGAAGTTTTATCCACTAAGTTTTATGCTTGGGAATGCTTTACTATTTCATACTTGCTCATCAATTTTATCGATATGCCTTTTTTATAGAAAGAAAATTCAAACATTTAATAATACTCTTTTTATGTTCTGTTTGTACTAAATAGTTAACACATATTTGATATCCATTTGGTTTTTATTATCATATAATCCCTCTTTTTGGCTAGGCCTTGAATACACTGCAGCTAACTTGATACAATGTTCTCAATTTGGAATATGTCTGCATCCACAATGTTGCTACCATATTATCATGACACAGTGCCTAGCAAACAAGCTAATATGTTTCTTTTCAATGCTATATAGGCAAAGAGGTCTCCCATTGGTTTTGATTATCTTGGCTACTTCTTCCTTGGATATAAAATGTATGAAAGGTAGAAGGAGGTGTATCTTTTTACAATCATTTACTGATTTATAGATTTGCCTTTGTCTAACATAAATTATGATATGGTAACTAATAAGAACTGATGTATGTACTAGTTCCTCATTTTATCTTTCTTTTTGTTTCAAAGAAGATACAATCATTCAATAATTGTAAGCAACTTTCCTACTGTGATGTTGTGATTTTAGATACTCACTAGCGTTCAATAATTGCAAGGTTCAAACAATATTTGATGTTACTTGTATAGAACTATTGTCAAGTGTTAGTGCATTTTAGGGTTCTAACATTTTTTTATACTAAACTAGACTAATTGTTGTGTAGGTGTGAATTTACACATAAATTTAAGAATCAGTTGCAACGGAAGAAGATGGATTACTACGATTTCTTCCACAGTTGGGCCCCAAAACACCAACTACCAGCACAGGATAGAACCCAATTGACCCAAAAAAAAAAAAAAAAAGAGGGAAGCTATTGGATCAAAAAAGGCATATACCTTACACTACAGGAGACCAATGGGGCCAGTTGGCAAGGGAAACAAGAGAAGCTACTGGTGACGTGGATTGCACTCAGGAGAGGAGACTAAAAAATATGGAACAACAGTGCCAGACAAACTCCCTTTTTTTTCCTTTTCTAATTGTCTCCAAGATTGGGTTCCTTCCCAATGCTGGGCTTCCTTTGCACAGAAAGGGTTTGTCTGCATTGATCAAAACAAAGTAAACATTTTCCAGTTAAAGAATCAAATAATAGCGAACATCACCATCAAATAAAAAAGAACTAATGTACATTTTCATCTTCCGGAATCAATCGATCACATTTAAAATAGAAAACCCACCTCTGACATCATCCAAAAGTTCGAACCCGGTTACAAACTAATTTTGTCTCTCTCAACCAAAATATGAACCCATTTCCCACAAAAAAAAAAAAAAAAAAAGAGACAGGGAAATGAAAAAGAACCCGTTATGAAAATCTCTCTCACATCTAATGATCAAGGCCATGAAACTAATTTCACACATCAACCCAAAAGAAAAAGAACCAAATACCTGGAAATCTCTCTCTCATCCAAAACACAATGAGACGACCTTTTTTGCACACCCAACCAAGAAAATAAAACGACAAGGAAAAAGAACCCAATCCCTGAACTAGCTATCACATTATCAATAAACATAAAACCCATTTCTCAAACATCAACACAAAAGATAAAAACTCCAAGAAAAAGAATCTAATTACAGAAAAAGAAATTTTACATTAACAAATCGTGCCTCCTTTCTCTGATAGACGAAGAGAGAAATGAGTCTTCTTGCTTCTTGTTGTAGCTGGAGAAGAAAAGAAAACCCCCCAAGGGTCACTACCAGTTAGAGACAAGGAAGTCGAATCAGACTGCTTCCGCCATTCTCGTCGACGCCAAATCAGTTGACCAGAGAAGAAGGACCCATTTGGGTTCTGGTTGCAGTTCGTTGCAAAAGCAAGGTCCAAAATCCTGGTACAACGGAAAAAAAAGGAATAGAGGAAGGGAAAGGTGAAAAGTGAAATAGTGATAAAATACGGTCTAGGTTTCTTTTTGGTAATTTCCTTTTTGATTTTTTACATTTGGATCCCATGATATCATGGGATTGGGCAAATACGTAAAAAAAGAAAACGAAAGGGAGGACCAAAGTCAAACGACTCTGGTGACATTATCATACCTTCACTCATGGAATTGGGATAACAATATTTAAGAGGGGCCAATCTGTCACTCATGGAATTGGGACAACAATATTTAAGAGGGCCCCAAAACACACACAACCCCCCACCCCCCACAACACACACACACACACACACTATATAAAATAAAATAAAAAGAATTAAGAGGGCCCAAAACCAAAACCCCACCCCCCCCCACCCCCCCCCCCACAAAATAAATAAATAAAAAAAAAAAAAAAAAAAAAAAATGATCACTGTATTTTTAACTAAACGGTGACACAACATGGCCAAAACATATATGTCCTCCTACTGTCTTCGCCCCAGACACCACGATCCCCCGTCCACAGCTGGCGCTAACAAAAACAAACAAACAGATTGTAAAACAGCGACGTAAAGACGCGTGTGACATGCAATTCGGTGCAACTGTTGCCTTTAACTCTTCCCCTTCTCCATTCCATGCATCGAAGAAGCAGCGATCCAAGACTGTATCATGCGGAGGAACAGAGACAAGAAAAAGTTTCTAATGGGGAAGCTGTTCCTCCACCACTTCGTCTTCCTCCTCCCTCTCCTCCTCCTCCTCTCCCTCGTTCCCACTCACTCCGCCGAAATGGACGAAGGAGATCGGTTGATCCGCCAGGTCGTGGCCGATGACGAGAACCTGCTCCTGAACGCTGAGCATCACTTCACCACCTTCCTCCAAACGTTTGGAAAGTCGTATGCAAGTCTAGAAGAGCGCAACCACCGATTCTCTGTCTTCAAGTCCAATCTCCGCCGTTCCAGGAGGCACCAGAAGCTCGACCCAACTGCAATTCATGGGGTCACGCAGTTCTCCGATCTTACGCCGGCTGAGTTCCGTCGCAAGTACCACGGACTCCGTCGCGTTACTCTCGCTGCAGATGTAAACAAGGCTCCTATCCTCCCCACCAGCGATCTGCCCTCGGACTTTGATTGGAGGGAACATGGTGCTGTAACTCCCGTAAAGAATCAGGTCACTTGTCTATGATTTTTTTCTCTCTCTCTCTCTTCATTTTGGGGAACTGATTTTGTGGTGTTTGTTCAGGGTCTCTTTGACAGCAAGAATTATGAGGAATTTGTATATGGGGAACTTCAGAATATCTCAGATTCTTGTCTGAAGCTCTGCAAATTGAATTCCTCGAAGAAAAGGAAATTGAAGTTATAGAATTTGGAGGATTTCTATGGCTATTTTGGCCATTGGAGTGTAGCTCATGATGCTTTTTGGAGCTTTGTGTGAATTGGAGAATTAGGAGAATTTAGAGTTGAATCTGATTGGCTCTAAAGTGAGAAAATAAAATTATAGAATTTGGAGCATTAAATTTTTTTTTTTTTTTTTGGGGCTAGAATGGAGCATTTTAAGTTCGAGTTCTCTCTTTGTATTCGAGAATTAGGATTATTTGGTGCCAATCAAATACCCCAAATGCTTGTCCTCAACAAAAATATATATATATATATATATATATATATATATATATTAGGAGCAATTCAAGGGCTATTTTGGCAACTTTTACTATAGCAAATCATGATGCTTTTCAGTATTATCTATCAGTGAATTTGAGAATTAGGAGAATTTGGGGTGACATGTTTGAGAGAGTAATTTCTGTAAAAGATTATCCACTTATCAATAAAGTCTATGTAACTATTAGCTCACCTATTTATGTAACCTAATTGTATGTTTTTTCTTTTTCTTTTGAAAATTTTGTGGTGGATGAGTTGGTTGTACCATTATTATAACTAGTTGGTGGTGCAGAGGATGGTCTTCAAGGAATGGAAAGAACAGGTCTTGTACAAGCTTGATCTAATATGACTGGGGAATCATCTCTGTCCTTGATTTTCTCAGCAAAATAGAACTTCCATGAAGAAAGATTCTCGAAAATTAAATCATGCACTAATCCCTTTGGCATAAGTATATTGGTAGAGGTTTTTGTATTTTAATCGTAATCTGCCATATCTAACCTGTTTTTGTAAGGTTCTTCTGGATGATATTGAGGTCAAACCCTTCACTTGGAGGGCTTTGATGGCCTTAACCAGATGATTTAGTTTCCTGGGTGGCTGGGCTTATTAATCATCCTTTTCAGATAAATATTGATGCAGTCATGAATAGACCTGGACAAATACTCTGTGTTTGACTTTTTTTGGTTCACCTCATTGAATTTCTTGCAGAACATGTTTTGACTTGAGTCATGTTGTATTAGATTCTCATTTTAATAAATGAATGTGTCATGATCCCTTTGTTCTTGTGTGAAGAACTATTTGAAGTTTTGTTCATTTAAAAAAGCAAGTTCTGTAAGTATCACTACCCTTCTAGAAAAGTAGTCTTTGAATGCTACTGTTGAATGAAAATAGAAAAAAAAATGGTACAAGTTCCTGAGTGTCACTACACTTTTAGAAAAGTAGTCTTTGAATGCTACTGTTGAATGAAAATAGAAAAAATGCTAAGTTAATTTTTTTATTTTTTTATTTTTTTTTTATTTTTTTGTTTCAAGTAGATTTTATAAAATTAACTGTGTGGGGTATATTACAAATATGAAAATGGAGTTTTAAGTACCATTTCCCATTTTTTGAATTTGAGTATTTCTTTATTGGGTCTGCTTGTTTACATGAACTTGAATCCCTAGGAAGTCATGTTAAAAAAAGGCCTATTAAATGGTGAGCAGTGAAGGATACAAGGTAACGTAAATCGGATCCTAAGTTTCCTAGGGTGATTGTTGGATTCATTTTCCATTGAAGGAGAGATTGTTTGATGGTTATTTATGGATCGTCACTCTGTTTCTTGAATTTTAACCACGTTTAGGAATACATTTCTTAGAGTTCCTAGGAATTGGTTCCCATTCTAGGGTGATTGTTGGATTCATTTTCCATTGAAGGAGAGATTGTTTGGTGGTTATTTATGGATCGTCACTCTGTTTCTTGAATTTTAACCACGTTTAGGAATACATTTCTTAGAGTTCCTAGGAATTGGTTCCCATGCAAACAAACGTGCCCTTGGAATGATGGATTTGCATTGCATTAGTTTTTTTTTTTCCTTCCTTTTTTCTATGTATAATGAATATTTCTTTTCTTTGATTAGGGCTCCTGTGGTTCTTGCTGGTCCTTTAGTGCCGCTGGTGCTTTGGAGGGAGCTAATTTTCTTTCCACTGGGAAGCTTGTTAGCCTTAGCGAGCAACAGCTTGTGGACTGTGACCATGAGGTTTTCTACGTTCCACTTCTGCATTCGTGTTTAGTAATTCTACTTTTTCTGCTATTTTAATAAGCCTCATTGATAGTTTTGGTATTATCCTTATTTATTGAATATTGCCATTTTTTTTTTTGGTTTTATTGAAGTTCATTTTTGTTGTTAATTGTATCTTTTGTTGATTTGTTGATCCATCTAGCTAGCAATATTTGTTCTTTTGAATGATGGAATGTGAGGAAAGGAATAATTTCTTCAAATAATTGGACAAATTCATTGATCCATCTAGCTTGCAATATTTTAATAAGCAATTGTTTTCTAAATTGACAAATTTGGTTTCCATCTGTGCAAGAGTTACTTGGATGTGGTTGATCGCTGCGGATAACCGCAACTGATCTTTTTGGGTTGTGAATTCTCCTCTCAATCCCTCATGGGAATTTCTTGTTTGTTCTGCTTCAGCCAATTCAGTTCTCTGCATCTACATGCTTCTTAGGAGGCATTTTTTAAAGCAATAAAAATGAACTAACCATATGTGTAGATCTAGTTACCATGAGAATGCAAGTGAAAACAAACCTGAAATTTGAGTTTGTATGAGCCCGATATTGTAGAAACAAGGCTAACCATCCAATTCGGTCAAATCTGTGCCTTTGATTGCTCCTCAATTGATGTCAACAGGATGACTCACGCCTCTGTTGCCTATCTACTTCTGCCTTTCGATGCTGGCTTCCTTGAATAGGTTGGGTTGGACCTGACCCGGACTTGAATTGACGTATGCTTTGTACCCGGCCTAGATCCTTAACCCTTAGGGCATGCGCTGTAATAGCATTTTGCTTGCTTCCTTGAACAGGTTGGGTTGTAATTAACCCAGACTCGAACGGATGTATGGTTAGTATAAGGCCTAGATCCTCAACATGCGCTGTAACAGCCCTAGCACAAGGGCTGTAGACTCTATCGCAATAGCATCAAGTGGCCCGACGACGATGGATCCGGAAGTGGATTTTTTTTTTTTTTTTTGGGTTGGGGGGGGGGGCATCAAAGTCCTGACTTCCGTTCTTACTCGCGGGCAACCGTGGAAAGCCTTCTACATCAAGGTACCTTCTCTCACCTCTCATTTATCTCTGTTAATATTAGTAGTAGAAGAAGAATTCATGCTCTTTGTTCTTTAGTGCATGTTGAGCCACTTCTTTGTGGAAAAAGCATAGAAATCGAAGAAGATGCTTCATGATTCCGTGGAAAGGAAAACCTTTGCCTGTCGTTTTCCATGTTTCAAATGCATTAACCTGTTTTAGGCTTCTAGGCAGACTTATGGTCAATACTGTTACAAACAGGTAACTCTGTTGAATTCTAGGCAGACTTATAGTTATATTCTAGGCAGACTTATAGTCACCCCCTGTATTCGATAAAAAATCTTGTGCTATTAGATGGCACATGCTCTGGTCTGAACAAAAATGTTCTTAGGTTTCAATTTTGTGTACTAAGGTTAATTGGAAGAAGTTCTAAGGTTACAGTCTCATCTAATGGCATCGTACACTATGGTTTGAATCATAATATATTGATGCTCAAGTCTAGTTTGAGAAGGTTGTCTTTACGAAATACTGAGGTTTCGGTGTCTCATTAGCCAAGAATCCCCCTGTATTCGATAAAAAATCTTGGATATTAGATGGCACATGCTCTGGTCAGAATAAAAAAGTTCAGTTATCAATTATGTGTACTAAGGTTAGTAGAAAGAAGCTCTAAGGTTACAATATCATCTTAAGGCATTGTATACTTTGGTCTGAACCATGATATACTAAGGTTCAAATCCAGTTTGAGAAGGTTGTCTTAACAAAATACTGAGGTTTCAGTAATTCGAGTGCCCCTTATGGTCAAAACGAAATATGTTCACTACCAAGCAGATCACAGTACTAAAATGGGGGAAAATAGAGAAAGAAAATTAAAAAGGTGTTCTTGAATTTGCAGAGAATGATAGCTCTGAATCTGCATGACGCACCTGATAAGATTCTTTCATGTCATGTGCACTGATTGCTTGATAGTGTGTGTATTGAAGCAATTAGATTAATTGGCTGAAAATTCATCTTTCCTTGGATTCATCTCAAATTGGGGGAGATAATAAGGTCATTTCTTCTTTAGCTGGAGTGATTTCTTGAATGACCGAAAAAATAGAGATGATTTTCATTTATAATTTTCAATATCATAAATTACTACGAGAAGTATATCATAGAGAAAAGTGAAGGTATACATACCTCTGTATAGCTAAGATTGTCCAAAATGGCTTTAAAAGACTTTCATTGGCTGTATCTGGAACTCAAAGCCCATCGCAAATAACATGGATATGAATTGACTCGAATAGGCTCGTATCGAAGTTCCATCGCAAATAACATGGATATGAATTGACTCGAATAGGCTCGTATCGATTAACATGTTCATAAAACCACGGCTGTAAAAAAGGGTATAAAAATGTAAGTGAAGCTATGAAAGTCAAAAGTTCTATTGTATTGTAACAATTATAAAAACTATAATTTTAAAAATAAAAGAAAGGATTACTACTTACTTCCAAGACCATGACACCTATTTATAAATCCGGTTGTCTTCTTCGAGCTTTTGCGTATACTTTTTATTAGGAACTCATGTACAGTAATAGCCCATGCATAATCATTAATCTTCTCCAACTTATCAACCATGAAGATGATATTGAATGCAAATGACCGACATGATTTTGGAAAAAGAAGGGTACTACAAACATACAACATGTAAAGCTTCTTGAAATCAACAATCAAATCTGACGACCTCTTCTTATCCAACGACTTCTTATTATTCGATGACATCTTCTTCGAAATCACTTTTAAATGCTTCTCTAGTGTTTCCATTCGTATGGAGTCCTTGTCGAAATATTTTTACAAAAATTCACTTTCTTCTATCAAACCGTTTTTCCTAATTATATTCTTTCTCCATGATATGTGCATGGGCTTTATTGCCAGGTGCCCAATAGCTCGTAGGTGTCAGTGGTCTAAATGTCAAGTGTGAGTCATGTATTGTTTACCAAGTCCAAGTAGTTGGAGTTGGTGTAGTGGCTGGGTAGTTTCCCTAGGAGTAGGAGTCTGTTATGAGAAATGGGTGATGTGGTCTAATGTGGGTAGAGTAGTTGGTGTGTGTAATGTGTCAAGGAGTGGGAACGTGGTAGTGTCAGTTGTATGTAAGTGTCTTACTTAAATGTGATGTAAAAAAGGAAGGGGAATAGAAAAATATAATTCTTCTTCATCTTCTTCTTGAGGAGGTTGGCTGCCTCGAACAAGCCATTTCTCACATCATTCCGCACTGCTGGAAATCACACGCAACACTCCATTCACATTCAACTCCATTATTAGAGCGACATCTTAAGGTAGAATTGAAAGGATCTTTCCTCCAAGTTGAAAGGCACTTTTTTCATTATCCCACCTAGATATTATCGTTGATAGAAATGTACGCTGACATTTCAAGTTCGTCGGCATCTCTGTAAAGTGTTTAAAAGGTGTTTTGTTTATCACATTAGTATGAACATTCTCTTAACTTTAAACCTTTCATGAACTTAATAAACCTGGAAGGGCAGCATTTAGTATCTAATTTCACAACTGCAGTATTCTGGTTTGCATGTATCAAATTACAACAAAAGAAAAAAAAAATGTAAATACGAAATTCAAATAAGAAGACACTAATGAATTGAAGTCATGTTCAATGATTACCATGAGTTATTTTTGTTATCCTTTCAAATGGCAAACATAAGAAGTGCCCTTATAATTACAAAATGAAGCACAATGAGATAAGAGTAAAATATTGATATAACAAAATAAATGGTAAATCATTGGAAAGCACAATAAAAACAGGACCTTATAGATTTAAATTGATAGAAGTTCAAATTTGAGAATCAGACCACGAGCCAAGTATCTAAAATTATTATTTGAATTTAGTCGATAAGGATTTATATTGATAGAAGTTCAAATTTGAGAATCAGACCACTAGCCAAGTATCTAAAATTATAATTTGAATTTAGTCGATAAGGATTTTTTTACCAGGTCTAAATTCAAACATTTGTACTTCAGTGTTGGATTGAGTACCACTAGGTGCTATTCATCTAATCTAAAGAACCTGCATTTTGGTGGGACCCATTCTTTCAAATTTGGAAGGAATTGACTCATTTACATATTTACATGAACCTTGCTAAATAAGGATGAGAAAGGATGTGGCTTGAGTTGGATCCATGGTGTGCGATTGCAGCACACAACACCTAGCTATTCATGCTAGGATCCAGGCAAAAAAAAGAACAGAAAAATGCAGAAAACCCAAAAGCACCATCATCCAAATACTCACAAGAACACATTACATTTTCCTATTTAACCAAACCATTCATCTCATTTCAGTATTTTTTTTCTATGTATGGACTCAACAATACTATTTCTAACAAATTCACACACACAAACTGCACAAACTGCATCAGATCCCAACCAACATACTAAATATTTCATCACCACTGCATAAACTGCATAAAATGACCCCAAAACCCAAATCCAAGAAGGAAATTAAGAACAACAAACAAACAAACATGGCCTAATATAGTAGGAAACCCCAATGATTCTCAACAATTGAAAAAACTGAAACATAAGCGATTCATTTTCCTGAAAACATAAGCCCCACCATCCTTAATTGCAACCCAAAGCAAAAGTCATTGAACTAGTTCAGGTTAGGAATTATGAAAGATACCCATCAGATGAGACTACCAATGTAACATAGAAATGAGAGAAATGAGAGGTGAGTCGAGGTACCTTGATGCAGGTGTGTCTCCGTGGTTGCTCTCTGATGAGAAGAGGAAGGCCGGACTCTGATGGGTACCGTTGCTGGAAGACAAACGAAATAGAGAGAAACAGAGAGAGCTTGGAGGAGACGAACGAAAAGGATCCCTTCTTTTTCTTTTTCTCTAGGGTTTCTATTTTTAACTAATTTTTTACCTATTTGTAAGAAAGACCCCATACTTTTGTTTTATTTATTCCAAGAATGGGTCAACTGAAGTCTACAGCTGAGTTGGCAACTTTGACATGTATCGTCACATGATTGGCCGGAAGAAACAGGGGATCCGGACTCGACGACAATTGCTGACAAGTAGACGATGTCAGGCGGTAGCAGACTAGCAGTGCATATTCAGTTGTGCAGCGCCTTTGGGCGAACGCTATGATGGTGGCAACGTGTGGTGTCGGTGCTGTCAGTGGCTGTGATTTGCTTTCTTCTCATGCAATGAATTATCGTGCTTTGACACTTTTAAATAGGCTCAAAGGGGAAACAACCCACGAATGCGATTGATTTTCTGAACTCTAAGATCCAATCTCTACAATGCTCATAAATAGAAAAAAAAAACCCTAAACAGCTATGAAAGTAACCAAAATTAGAAAGCCATCCTAGTGACAATTCATTAATGAAACTAAATAAAACTAAAACTTTTTGAACTTCCTTGGTCTCACATGTAGGCCATAGTGTATTGCCTCATCAGCTTTGCATCCACAAGTTAATGGAAAATTGTGGCCGACTCATTGGGTCCATGTTAAGTGTACGAAAGAATATATATCCTTCTTAGTTGTGTTGAATTGTATGGAATGGTTTAAAAAGGTTTCATGTTAGATTATTTTTCTCACTTTTTTTTTCTGCCATTACATCAGAGGGAACAACAATAAACTATTCTAGTCTATCATCCCGGCAGTCTCTCTAGTGTGCTACATGCGTACTTTTTCCATAGCATCTTCTGCATCCACGTACACACTGCCCAAGTATGCCTCGAAGCGTGCTTTGCCTGAGTATGCTTGTCATCAGTGCTCCGCCCGAGGACACACCCCATTTGTATTCTGCCAGTGCCAGGGGTCAATCCTGGCACTGAGGCTGAGAAGCAATGCCCATGACCACTTGGGCATCTCACGCTTCTCATTTTAGTTTGTAAAATCATGGTTTTAGTTTCTTGAAACCAAGATGATTCATACTTGTTTGGCACTGATGACCAAATTTTAGGTTTGACTTTGAACTGTGAACCACATTGGAATCCCTCTCTCTGCTACTATAAGGTCGCAATTGACCGGATCGATCAAGTTCAAATTGATATAACATGAAACCTATTAGTCCGAAAGCTCAATAGAGAGCAGTAGAAGTCCACAAACTGCCTATTGAGAATGAGTAAAATCTCCTTGTGCTTCACATCCCCATAGTAGCAACAAAAAATGTACTTGTTTAGTAATAGTAGAAACTGCAGCTGTTAAGAAATTGGAGCCTTCCAAATAGGAAATGGCTGATCCTTGGGCATAACATGAAGTTACCGAACGTTGCACCTGTGAACTGCTTATCTTCATTGAAATCACTGCCCTTACTATGATTATTAGAAAAGGCAACAGTTTTGTGTGGATAGCGAATCTTTAACTAAATGGAGAGGAATTTTTTTAACAGTCTTTATCATTGCACAGCAAGGCACACTGAATGACCGCCTAGCTAATATGCTTCTCCTATATTTTAATCAAGTGTGGTGTAAGAAGCATAACTAGTGCCCTGTTAATTTAATGCTAAGAAATTCTTATTAATGAAGTCAATTGGAAACCATGCAGTGTGATCCCTCAGAACCAGGTACCTGCGACTCCGGTTGTAGTGGAGGACTTATGACCAGTGCTTTTGAGTATGCTCTCAAATCTGGTGGCCTAGAGCGTGAGGAAGATTATCCTTATACTGGTATGGACCATGGGACCTGCAAGTTTGACAAGAGTAAGATCGCTGCATCAGTAGCAAACTTCAGTGTTGTTTCAATTGATGAAGATCAAATTGCTGCAAATCTTGTGAAAAATGGTCCTCTTGCAGGTAGAGATTATCAAGTTCTTATCGCTATTGAGATTTAAATACAGGATGGATTATGGGTTTGATATCAATTTTTGACAAGATTGCATTTCTTTTTATGCAGTTGGCATCAATGCAGTCTTTATGCAAACCTACATTGGTGGAGTATCATGCCCATACATATGCAGCAGACGGGTGAATCATGGGGTACTGCTGGTGGGTTATGGCTCTTCAGGTTATGCACCCATTCGGTTCAAGGGAAAGCCCTACTGGATAGTAAAGAACTCATGGGGTGAAAGTTGGGGACAGAGTGGGTACTACAAGATCTGCAGAGGTCGCAATGTCTGTGGGGTGGATGCATTGGTCTCTACAGTTGCTGCCATCCATTCTTCTCAGTAATTATCACTCTCTGTATTACACACACATGCGTAAATGATCAGGTAAGCTGCGCAACTCACAATCTTATCAGGTCATTCCTCAGTAAATCGTGTGATGTATCTCTTAAACACTCCCTCTAAAAGTCGTTTGCTTATATGCTGTAGTTATGGTTGTGTTATTTAAATCAAACAAACTAAACTCAATTCAGGTGATGCATGCCACTGTTAGACTGTATTTTGGATTTTGTAAGCACTTTGTAGTAAGTAGTGCATTTGGATTTAGTGACCCCAAACTGGAATTTTTGGGGACATAATTTCCACCCCATCAATTGTGGTGGTCAATCCATAATGATGTTCCGGACCATCTGATTTGGATGCTTCCTTTTCAATTTATTTGCCCAATCAGTCCGGCGGGAAAGAAGCAGCCCCATCAGATTTTCCTAAGCCTATGGAATTTACATCAATATGTGCTTGAAGAATGGTGTCGAGAGTTTGTGGGGGCCCACTGTCTTAACAAATATAAAGGTAGCATTTAGTTCGGTGTAATGAAGGTTGGAATGGAATGATCATTCCAACGAAGTGATCATTTCCGCGTTTGGTTCTCAAAAAAAGTGGCAGAATGACCATTACTTCCGGAATCACCATTCCTTTATATAGAGAATGGTCATTGCACTGGGGATGTAGAGGAATGGCCATTTCATTCCTTTATAAAAAAAAATTTGAGACCAAAATGTCCCTTTATCACATCTACCCCTCCTCCCTCTGGGCCATGGCTATATTCCAAGTATATCAAGTTATTAGTAATTAGATGTTCCTTGGGGTTATAACACTTTGCGAAATAAGAGAAGGAATAAAGGTTAACCGGGTGCTGCAGTTGTCATATTCATGGCCATGAAACGGATGTCAAAATAGGAACTCTTACCTTTATTTTATGATCATTTATTTCATAATATTAGATTGGACAACTTTGTATATCTAATGTATCTGTTTTTAGCAAATGGCAAAATTCAAAAGCCCTCGTGTTTGACAAGATCAAAGGACAACAAACTTTGCCACACAGTCATTATATTATCTTATTGATTACATCTAATTATTCTATTTTTCATTATCTGATTAAACATGCATAAAAACATGATTAAAATGAGAAAACAAAATGAGTCAATTATGTATCTAAGATGTTGTCAAGCTCACACATCCTCACCTCTGATTAATTAGTGATTGTATTGAAGATAAAGAAGCATGCATGGTTTGTGATTTTTAAGAGTTTGGTTGTTAAAGGGATCATTAATTTTCCTTTTACATGTGATAGGAAAATGAGTTTTCCAAATGTAAATGTTATATATGCAAATGCTATACATGTAATCTAAATGCAAGTGTTAAATATGCTAATGTTATACATGTGAAATACATTACTTGTTTGTCAAAGTCACCATTTTATAAGTGAAGCTTTTGGTAGGTAAACGACCTTGTTGATATTTTCGTACTTTATTTATCAACCATATGAGTAAATGATTGTTTACATGACGATGTGTAGCTATTACGCACATGAATCATTTATATGTGTAAATGAGTGAAAAAAAAAAAAGATTTATATATGTGAATGACTGAAAAAAAAAAAAAAAAAAAAAAAAAAAAGGAGACCGCTGATGGTGAGCTCATACGACCTATATAGTTAGGCTATTATATAGGTATTATTTGAGTCAGTCCTCTTAAATATTTTCCCTAGAACTAGAGTGACTTACTAGAATGTGTGTTATATATGACGGGTTGAGGAGGCATTGGACTCATCAGATAATAAGAGGATTTTGTGCTTCACTATCCATAAAATTTTAGGTCCGTGGAATATTATTTGTCGGGCCCAGCTCTCCTAAACTCAAGCTTAGGATAAGATAAATTCAAGTGTGTGGTGGGTCCCACTTGGGGACCCACATGGGGATGGGGATGGGGGTGAGGGGATTTTAAGGACTCCCTAGGATCCTCCTCTATGCAAAAAGTCAGCCCCAATCGTGATTTGTTATCATCTCCATATGGGCCCAAAAGTTTAATGATCAACTGTCCATTTGAATCGATACATAGTCAATCCAACGGTCCAGTAAATTCAGATCCGACCGAAAGTTGATGGACATATGCAATTTAGGAGGGTCATATGTTTGGTCCATTAGATTGACCAAAGGTGGGCCCTACAAGCATGAGCTTACGAAGGTTTATTCTAAGCTTAAGCTTAAGAGAGCCTTGCTCTTATTTGTTCACTCTTGGGCTTTGAGATAGATAACTAAATTATCCTCAAATCTTTAGAAAAAATCTGAAGTAGATGGCTATTCTGCAAACCCCTCTTGCATTTACGAGTTAGGGCCAGCAAGCTTGGATATACCTACTAGAGTAAATACGAATCCGCAAGTAGGCTTGGGTTCCATCATGTGTTGTATGCCACCTTCGTCTCTTCCATAATTGACATTTGAATTTTAATGATGGGAAATGGGGAGGAGGTATGGCCAGGCAGGCACATCAAAGGAAATCGCCTTTTAGATTAGCTACCTATTATTCCTCTTATTGGATTAGCATTGGCTATTTAGTTTGAGAAAATGAAAGTGGTTAGTAAATACCAAAGCAGTTGATGGATTGAAAACATTGCATTTGATTCGACAGTCATTAATAGTCAATTAGGTCACTTCTTTGTAGGCAAGAACAATATTCCAACCAAACACTCTTCTATAAGGTAAGCCTCACCCCACGGGTATGATAGGTGTACATTTAATTATCCCATTATAGACATTTTTTTTAAGATTTAGATCTTTTATTGCTGCTACAAAATATCACATTTTCCAGATTTTTAGTAGCATAATTCTTTTCATGTTCTTTCAACTGACACGATTCATAGGCAATGACCTTGCCATTTTGCATCAGCACACATCCCAATCCTATACCGGAAGCTTTAGAATAAATTACAGATCCTCCTCTTCCGTCATGTAATGCCATGATTGAGGTTGGGATCAATCTCTATTTCAAAATCTGAAAACTGGACTCACATTCTTCATCCTATATAAATGGAATATTCTTCCTAGTCAGTTTTTTCAATGGAGTTGCTATCTTAGAGAAGTCTTTTACAAACCTTTTGTAATATCCAGCCAATCCTAAGAAACTCTGAAATTCTGGAATATTCTTTGGACTTTTCCACCTAGTAATGACTTCGATTTTAGCTGGATCAACAGCTAGTCCTTTTCTAGTAATTATATGACTAAAAAATGTCACCTGCTGCAACAAAAAATCACACCTCTCCAGCTTTGCAAACAACTGATTTTCTCTCAACAATTGCAATGCTGTTCTCAGATGGTGTGAGTGTTCTTATTCTGACTTTGAATATATCAGGCTGTCATCATTGAAGATCACAACAAACTGATCTAAATAAGCAGCAAAAATTATGTTCATCAAAGCCATAAGCTCTGCAAGTGCATTAGTTAGACCAAATGGCATCACTAAAAACTCATAATGCCCATATCGGGTCCTGAATGCAGTCTTCTGTACATCTTGATCTCTAACACGAATCTGGTGATATCCAGATCAGAGATCAATCTTCGAAAAATATGCTGCACCCTGGAGTTGATCAAACAACTCATCAATTTTAGACAACGGATATTTGTTCTTGATTGTCATCTGATTTAGTTGCCTATAATCGAAACACATGCGTAGGGTGCCATCCTTCTTCTTCACAAATAATGCAGGTGCTCCCCATGGTGAGACACTTGGTTTAATAAAACCTTTGTCCAGCAAATCCTATATTTGCTTCTTCAGCTCATGCAATTCTGATGGTGCAATTCTATTTGGTGCCCGGGATATAGGTGCAGTACCCGGCACAAGCTCTATAGTGAAGTCTACTTCCCTTGCTGGAGGCAGACCTGGCACTTCCTTTGGAAACACGTCTGGAAATTCACAGACTACTGGAATATTTTCTAACTCCTTTCTTGGCTTCTTTTCAGTAATGAATGGGATGTAGCCTTCACAACCACTTCGCATCATACGTTCAGCCTGTAATGCTGAAACAAGCCTTGTATCAAACTCCTTTTGGATCCCTTAAAATAGGACATTGGCATTGGCTTCATCTACTTTAAAAGTAATGGTTTTGCGGAAACAGTCAAAACAGGCCTTGTACTTCGCAAGCCAATCCATACCAAACATTACATCAAAATCATTTATGGCCAACACTACTAAATCTGCTGGCATTGACACCTCACCAATTTTAATACTTCATTGGGGAACATATAATTCACATACTACTTTTCGTCCCAATGGAGTAATCACTGTAAAATCATATGACAATTGTCTAATCTGTTTTTACAAGTCACACACAAATGGAGGTGCTACAAATGAATAAGTAGATCCAGGGTCAAACAAAGCAATCGTTGGTCTATTATCTACAAGTATTGTACCTTCCAGAACATTGGCTGTAGCTTCAGCTTGCTCTCTATTTACAGCATAGGTTTGTCCTGCAACTTGTGGCCTATTTTGCTGCTGCTGTTGTTGTGGTGGTTGGCTTTGGCATTGCTGCCATTGACGCTGTTGTTCCTGGTGCTGTTGAGGAGTGAGAGCTGCGACTTGAACCTGAGGAGGTTAATTGCTAAGCTCGATTATCTCTTCTAGATCACGGGAGTAAGTATGGATGCGACTCGTGGTTAACTTGGATTTAATCTTAATCTTGGGCTCGAGTCGTGTCATACGTATTGTATGGTATCAGAGAAAAGTGAAATTGTTAAAAAAATTAAAATCCTTAGAAAATGTAAGGACACTATGCGAGAACATTGAATTACAAATCAAATCTAAGTTTGGATTTGTGATTTACTGCTTTCACTATATGTGATGTATATGTGTTGGAACTATAAAGATATATATCTTATCTTCTTGTGTTCATTTCAGAATGGCATCTAGTTCAGGGAGTGGTGGCAATGGAAATGACAACCTTGATTTTGTTGTCAGTGGGAATGAAGGTTCTACACCGACACAACCTACCCCAACTACTGATGTTCGGTTTACTGCTCTTCTCGAGCAGATGGCTAAGAGTCATGAGGCATAGTTGAGCATACAAACACAGATAGCAGCCATGCTTCAAATGCAGACACAAATGCAGACTCAAATGCAATCCCAGATGCAAGCTTCTTAGACACCACAAGTCCAATAACAACATAATGTTGAGACTCAGGTGGTAGCACAATCAAAAGAAAATGATCCTAATGTTCTCTATGAACAATTTAGGAAAAGAGGAGCTACTGAGTTCCATGGCACAGAAGATGTGCTAGTGGCTGATGAATGGATTCAACACATCGAGAATGTGTTTTGACACGATTGTGTGTACCTAAAAGCAGCAGGTTTTACTTGCTTCTTCCATGTTACATAGTGTAGCAAAGGTTTGGTGGAAGAGTATCAAGAGTATAATTATGGCAACACCTGCAGCCACCCATTGGGAAGGTTTTAGAAAGCAGTTTGAAAGAAATTTTGTTCCTAAACATGTACAATAGAGAAAAGAATATGAGTTTTTAAACTTGAAACAAGGGCAGATGACCATGGCAGTGTATGTACATCCATTCTTACAGTTATCCAAAAATGCCAAAGATCTGATTGACACAGAGGAAAAGAAAATAAAGAGGTTCATTAATGGTTTGAACCCAGCCTACAAAAAGATGGTCATGGCAAGTCAAAAGCCTACGTTATTTGATGATGCAGTTGATAAAGATTATACTGCTGAGGAAGTACATATAGAAGAATTAGATCTGAATGCTGGTACAAAGAGGAGTGGAAGTTCCTAGTTCAAGATGAGAGGACAATTCAAAAACAAGAAATAAAAGAACGTTGCTAGAGCTGAAAATAAACCAATTTGTGAGACTTGTGGAAAGCTCACAAGACTGAAGCTTGTTGAAGAACTACCGGGGTAGGCCTAATTTGTCGTTCTATGGAACACAAGATGGATCAATGTCCCAGATCTAGAAGAGATAATCGAGCTTAGCAACAACCTCCTCAGGTTCAAGTCGCAGCTCTCGCTCCTCAACAGCAACAGGAACAACAGCGTCAATGGCAACAACACCAAAGCCAACCACGACAGCAGCAACAGCAGAATAGACCACAAGTTACAGGACAAACCTATGCTGTAAATAGAGAGCAAGCTGAAGCTCCAGCCAATGTTCTGGAAGGTACAATACTTGTAGATAATAGACCAATGATTGCTTTGTTTGACCCTGGATCTACTCATTCATTTGTAGCACCTCCATTTGTGTGTGACTTGTAAAAACAGATTAGACAATTGTCATATGATTCTACAGTGACTACTCCATTGGGACGAAAAGTAGTATGTGAATTATATGTTCCCCAATGAAGTATTAAAATTGGTGAGGTGTCAACACCAGCAGATTTAGTAGTGTTGGCCATAAATGATTTTGATGCAATGTTTGGTATGGATTGGCTTGCGAAGTACAAAGCCTGTTTTGACTGTTTCTGCAAAACCATTACTTTTAAAGTAGATGAAGCCAATGCCAATGTCCTATTTTAAGGGATCCAAAAGGAGTTTGATTCAAGGCTTGTTTCAGCATTACAGGCTGAACGTATGATGCGAAGTGGTTGTAAAGGCTACATCACATTCATTACTGAAAAGAAGCCAAGAAAGGAGTTAGAAAATATTCCAGTAGTCTGTGAATTTCCAGACGTGTTTCCAAAGGAAGTGTCAGGTCTGCCTCCAGCAAGGGAAGTAGACTTCACTATAGAGCTTGTGCCGGGCACTGCACCTATATTCCGGGCACCAAATAGAATTGCACCATCAGAATTGCATGAACTGAAGAAGCAAATACAGGATTTGCTGGACAAAGGTTTTATTAAACCAAGTGTCTCACCATGGGGAGCACCTGCATTATTTGTGAAGAAGAAGGATGGCACCCTACGCATGTGTTTCGATTATAGGCAACTAAATCAGATGACAATCAAGAACAAATATCCGTTGCCTAAAATTGATGAGTTGTTTGATCAACTCCAGGGTGCAGCATATTTTTCGAAGATTGATCTCTGATCTGGATATCACCAGATTCGTGTTAGAGATCAAGATGTACAGAAGACTGCATTCAGGACCCGATATGGGCATTATGAGTTTTTAGTGATGCCATTTGGTCTAACTAATGCACTTGCAGAGCTTATGGCTTTGATGAACATAATTTTTGCTGCTTATTTAGATCAGTTTGTTGTGATCTTCAATGATGACAGCCTGATATATTCAAAGTCAGAACAAGAACACTCACACCATCTGAGAACAGCATTGCAATTGTTGAGAGAAAATCAGTTGTTTGCAAAGCTGGAGAGGTGTGATTTTTTGTTGCAGCAGGTGACATTTTTTAGTCATATAATTACTAGAAAAGGACTAGCTGTTGATCCAGCTAAAATCGAAGTCATTACTAGGTGGAAAAGTCCAAAGAATATTCCAGAATTTCAGAGTTTCTTAGGATTGGCTGGATATTACAAAAGGTTTGTAAAAGACTTCTCTAAGATAGCAACTCCATTGACAAAACTGACTAGGAAGAATATTCCATTTATATGAGATGAAGAATGTGAGTCCATTTTTCAGATTTTGATATAGAGATTGATCCCAACCCCAATCATGGCATTACATGACGGAAGAGGAGGATTTGTAATTTATTCTAACGCTTCCAGTATAAGATTGGGATGTGTGCTGATGCAAAATGGCAAGGTCATTGCCTATGAATCGTGTCAGTTGAAAGAACATGAAAAGAATTATGCTACTCATGATTTAGAGCTCGCGGCGGTTGTATTTTCTTTGAAGCAATGGAGACTATTTATAAGGAAAGACTTTTGAAGTCCATTGTGATCATAGAAGTCTTCAATATTTGTTTACTCAGAAAGATATTAATTTGAGACAACATCATTGGTTAGAGCTAATTAAAGATTATAATTTTCCGTTCACTTATGTACTTGGAAAATGTAATGTAGTAGCTGATGCTTTTAGTCGGAAATATGCTGACTTAGCATCGTTAGTTGGTGAGCGGATTTTAATTGAAGAATTCCGAGATTTGGATGTGTCCATTTAAATGGTGGACAATAGAGTAATGATTGCAGCAATGTCTGTATTTGAACTAATTCTGATTCAACAGATCAAGGACAGACAGTTTGAAGATCCTGAATTGGTAAGAATCAGGGATAACATTGCAGCAAGACCAGACTTTGTGTTGGTAGAAGGAGTTCTCTACTTCAGAGACAGATTATGTTTACTAGCACAAGAGGATTTGAAACAGGCACTGATGTTTGAAACTCATCACACCCGATATTCTATGCATCTAGGAAGTACTAAAATATATAAAAGTCTCAAGGACAAGTTATGGTGGAATAATATGAAGCAAAAGATAGCAGGTTATATATCTTCATGCTTGACCTGTCAGCGTGTGAAGTTTGAGTAAAGAAAGCCGCTTGGATTACTTCATCCTCTGCATATACCTAGATGGAAGTGGGAACACTTGACCATGGACTTTGTATCTGGTTTGCCAATGTGTTAGATTGTATGGTCTTAATCCATCAGATAATGTAATAAATTGATTCATTTCATTATTTATCAATATATTCATGCTTTCCTTCCATGAGATTAATGTTGTTTTATTACTTAATTCACATAACCAATACATATGATATAATGGTTCATGAGATGAATCGGAGCTCATTAGTATATTAGATGTGATATATGTGTATGGATGAGATCCACATATGGGAGACATATGTCACAAATCTTATACTTAAATTGATTTACAAAGTTGGGCATCTCATCTGACAAGGTTGCAGCACTTTGATCACTATGAGATAATGTGATTTGTCTCGATCATCAGAATGTAAGATTCTTGATCATGATGCTCGTACATTGGATGTATCGAATGACCATGAGAAGCACCTTATGAAACATTGTCTTCACTTTAAGGTCTGCTCTCATAATTTCCTAACAATAGGCTCTCAATTCTGAGATCTTAATGAACTCAAGTTTCTGCTTGTTCATTTACTTTGAGTCTCCAATGAGTGAGGCCAACTGTATGTCAACACCTCGGTGTCTTGGGTATATAGTAGTAGGACTGTGAGAACATTCAATGGTCAAGATGGAATCTATCTTCATTATCCCCTTGTGCCAATTAATGAATTTATCATTGGTATGTGCGCACCCATATCAATTAAGAATTAATTGAATGGTACTGATGATCACTGTGATTAATTGGGTCTCAAGGATAATAAGATATGGATCTAATTTGGTGAACAGGTCTAATTGATCCATGGATATAGATGGAGGGCCCTATTTGTGGTAATAAGGAAGTTTAGAGTCTTCTTTGTAATTAATTCATAAGACTGGAGTGCAATTACATTTATATAGTGGAGTTATTTGCAATTAACTATAGGCCCGGATTGCACATGAGATGTAGGATCGCGATATCCCATTTGGAGCCAACTTTCTATGGAATCCCTAATGGTCTCCACACTAGCCCAATTATTAGATCATTGTTATTTCTACTTGAACTCTAAAAGGAAAGGAATTAGAAAGTTACTATTTCTATTTGAAGTAAGACTTCTAATAGTGTTAATAGATAATTACTAATTCTTAATGGAAGTGAAACTTCTATTTTAATTAGTAAAGGAGGTTGCTTAATGGCTATAAATAGAGGAGAAAAAGCCCCATGCTATTCCACACGTAGGAATTCACGCCCAACCCTTGGATAGTGCAAGTGTTACATGCCTCTTCTCCTCCATTTAGTTTCTTCTTCTGCTTTCCTTAAGATCTTCTAGTTGTTTTCTTTAGGAGATCCCACCCATCTCCTTTAGAGAAGAGATCTGATACGGGTTATAGCGTGGAAGACAATTAGGTCTTGGAGATCCTAATTAGCTACCAAGAAAGAGTTTCTTCATATAGCAGGTCTTCTCCTCCATTAGAGCACAACCGAGCTCCCAAGGTATAATCTACTTCTCTATATGTTGCGGATTGTTTGTGGTTGCAATGGTGATACATTCTATCTTAGAGATAGTTTTCTATTGATTATGATTGATGAGATTTAAGGATTTGGATCCTGAATTGAGTTTGTGGCCTTATGGGTACTTGATCCCTGCATTAAGTGGGTCAAAAGTTTTGAAAACATATCCACGATGCCCACTTACTTCCAACAATGACCATTCAAAAGTTTTGAAAACCTATCCAAGATTAAGATTAAATTTGAGTTAAACCCGAGTTGCGTCTATACCTACTCGAGTGAACTTCGAATCAAACGAAATTCACAAGGGATATCAAATATACACATTTATGCGGAAATATAGACAAATATACAGTGTTCATTATACAATACAAAATTCCATTTATACTAATGAAAACATCCAATTGCATATTTAAATACAATGCAAGGATGATTTCTAAGAAATGTTTCAGCAAACTTCCTTTTCAAAAGTTTCCTTTCAGTTTTTTTTTTTTTTTTTTTCGTTTTTCAATATCATATGTTATGATATCGAATCATTTCCACTCAGCTAATCCTCTTGGATGAACCGAAACGATCTCCTCCGCTGGCACTGTAGCCTGGGTAGGATTGGCATTGGCAGTTGGGCCTGTAATGCTAACAATAACAATGTGAATTCGATAATTCAGCAATGTATAAACAGATAAATGATCATACATGCTAATTAAGCATTTAATCTGTCTAATTCAACGTTAGACCAATACAAATACAATTCAGAATCAATGAGAGCCTTTATACAAAGTTGGCAAACTATAATAGCATTTCATATCACATCTTCCATACCGAATAATCATTCTCCTTGAAGGAAGGAATATATATAACATTTATTGTGGGATTTATCAGTGCCCGGGCCAAGGACTACTGACATCACCACAGAGCTCCGGAACACTCACAAATTATCTACTGCAGTAGGAATAGCTCTAAGGAGCATTAACAAAATCAATATGTAGTGTCAGACTCAAGAATTGATACAATTTAACATGTTTATTCTGTTTCAATTACAAATTAACATATTAAATTCAATAAACAATCCTTTTTAGATTCTATTCAATTTATGATCCATCTCGGATACAATTCAATGTACAATTCTATTCATTTATGATTCAATTAATTAATACCAACCATTTAGGTGTAATCTTCAGTTATTTAATGCATGTGTTATACTCGATGGATACCACAATTTATATAAATTTGTAAATTAAAGTCTGCTTAATTAACACCTATGAAGGTATAAACACTATTAATAACCTTGACATAATCAATAGGCTCTTTTTCCATATATTCATAATTAAATCTGAAAAATTATTAAATTCGGTTACTGTTTCGGTTACCTGTCGGTTAACCGACATCTGGAATGTGGCTAACCAAACCTCAATTTGATTACCTACAACTAGCTTTCCAGAACCTTCAATTCTTGACAAATTTCCAGAAATATTCGGTCACTAGTTCGGTCACCCTTTCGGCTAACCGAAATCCACTATGCGACTGACCGAAATTAAATTCGGTCACCTACGGTTACAATTCTAGAGACTTACAAATGTTTATCTGATTTCGGCTACCTATTCAAATAGCCGAACTTTAGAATTCGGCTAACCGACTAATTTTGGTCACCTCATTGTCAGCTTTCCAGAAGCCCACGAAAATGACCCCAAGGTGGGTTCGGTCACCCGACGGTCACCTATTCAGCTAACCGAATAGTGTTCAGAACTTCAGAATTTCTTAAGTGAAATTCTGGATTTGAACTTCAAAGTTTAGTAACACTTCTATGAATTCACTTCATTCACAACCTGCACAAACATATTTTAGGACCTCCTGTCCCCTCCTCAACATCATTTCCATACAAAACGTCTCCCATTCATTCAATCAACCCATATACATAATTTAATTTCTAAACAAATAGTGTTGAAATCATAATTGTAACAAAATCAAGAGAAAACCATATCATTTAGCATCAAATCATAAGTAACTGTTTATACTTGCCTCTAATTCAAGGTTAATACAAAACCCCTCTTTCTTTTGAGTTTAATTTGACTCAATTCCTTTCCAATTGAAACCCTAACATCAACAAACAACCAAAAATGAATTTAATATGTTGTTTGAGATGGAAAAGAGTCTAAACAAACCTGAAATCACGACAAGTACTTACTTGTAGCTTAGTAAAGAGAAACCACAGCTTTCCCTTAACTTTATCTCCAAAGAGATATGAAGATGATGATGGAAAAGACTATAACATAAATCCTCTTCAAAAACCCTTTGCACAACTTCAAACCTTGCCAATCAATGAAGATAATGAAAGAAAGGAAGAAAAGCCTAGGTTGGAGTTAGTTGCTGTTGCTGGAAGGATCGAGTGAAGCAACTTGGGTTCTTTTAGAACCTTATACAACATAATTTTGCAACTAAGCCCTCTTTATTCAACTTATTCATAAATCGAGTCAATTCAAGACTCATTTAATTCATTTGAGGTCAAATGATATTGAGTACATTATGAAAGTTAATATATTCGTCGAGATACACATGATGGTACCAAATTTTACCGTACCTGACGAAATACGCATAAATCCGTATTTACGAAAAAGTCTTTATTTTCATTAATTTGAGTCTAAACTCAACTCAAGCAATCCAATCTCTTCTAAATCCATTCCATTATGCTTGATTCATTCACTTGAGATTAATTTGATCCATTTTGATCATTAACCTCAATTAACTTGACTAATCATGCTTAATTTGCGTTAATCTTGATTAACTAGAGTTAATCTTGATTGACTCGGCATGGAGTGTAACATTCTCCTAAACTTTTAGAATAATTCGGTCCTCCGAATGAAACATAAACAAAATAAACACAATCAATAAAATTACCTGAACGAATAGCTTTGGATATTTTCGAGTCATTTGTTCTTTAAGTTCCCATGTGGCTTCAGTGGGTTCATGATGAGCCCAAAGGGCTTTGACCCATTTGATCATCCTTGTACGAAGAACTTGCTCTTTGGTATCAATAATTCTGACTGGCTTCTCAACATAGATGGTGTTTGGTTGAACCTGAATCTCATCATAATTGATGATATGTGTAGGATCCGTCACATACTTTTGAAGCATCGACAAATGAAATATATGGTGAATACCAGAGAGTTCTGCTGGAAGTTCTAAACAATAAGCCACATCTTCAATCATGCTTTTGATCTTGAAAGGTCTGATATATCTTGGTGAAAGGTTTCCTTTCTGTCCAAATCGGATAGTACCTTTCATAGGAGAAGTTTTCAGAAATACCTAATCACCAATGGCAAATTCCAAATCACGCCGACGATTGTCAGCATAACTCTTCTGCATTGATTAGGCTACTCTCAGTCTATCTTGTACTTTCTGCACTCTTTCAGCTGTTTTTGCAATGATAATAGGATCATGGAAACTTCTTGTTCCAACTTCTTCCCAGCTAACTAGAGTCCTATATCTTCGACCATACAATGCTTCAAATTGTGTCATTTCAATACTAGAGTGATAGCTGTTATTGTACGCAAATTCGCATAAGGCGAGATGTTCATCCCAATCACTACCAAAATCCATAGCACTGGCACGAAGCAAATCCTCCATAGTCTGGATTGTGCGTTCAGATTGCCCATCTATCTGTGGATGATATGCAGTACTATCTCGTACCCATTGAGTTTTGGAATGATTGTCAAAATGTAGAAACAAACCGACTATCTCGATCTGACACAATCGAAACCGGTGTTCCATGCAATCTAGTCACTTTCATCACAAACAACTTGGACATATCATTGAATCTCATATCCTTTCCAAATGGAAGAAAATGTGTTGACTTCGTAAGACGATCCAAACCTAAGTTGGATTAAGTTAATTTCACTTCAAAAATTCTGAAGTTCTGAACACTATTCGGTTAGCCGAATAGGTGACCATGGGGGTGATCGAACCCACCTTGGGGTCATTTTCGTGGAAAATGTTAGCTTCTGGAAAGCTGATCGTGAAGTTACTGAATTAGTCGGTTAGCCGAATTCTAAAGTTTGGTTAACCGAATAGGTAACCGAAATCAGAGAAACATTTGCAAGTCTCTGGAATTACTTAAGTGACTGACTTTAATTTCGGTCAGCCGCATAGTGGATTTCAATTAGCCGAATAGGTGACCGAACTAGTGACCGAATATTTCTGGAAATTGAAGGTTCTGGAAAGCTAGCCGTAGGTAACCGAAATGAGGTTCGGTTAGCCGCATTCTAGATGTCGGTTAACCGACAGGTAACCGAAACAGTAACCGAATTTAATAATTTTTCAAATTTAATTCTGAATATATGGAAATAGAGCCTATTGATTATGTCAGGTTCAAAAGAACCCAAATTCATTCACTCAAATGTTCCAGTAGTAGACTTGAAGCTAGGTTTCCATTTTTCCTTAATCAAGTGTTTGAGCAAAAAGGATTTACAAGTGAATTTCGCAAAAGAGGAATTGATTCTTCATTTCCTTCATCTGCTTCGTCTTTCTCTTCATTTCTTTGAAGTAGGGTTTGAGATTGAGAGGAGTTAAGTCAAGCTAAGGAAAAAAGGTTTTTGTCTTGAACTTCAATTGAGGCAAGTATAAATGTTTGTTTGTGATTATATGTCATTTGATATGGTTTTCTTTTGATTTTTGATATGATTATGATTCAGCCTTATTTTGTTTAGAAAATGGGTTGATTGAATGGATGAGAGATGTTTTGTGTGGAAATGATGATGGGATGGGAACAGGAGGTTCCATTTTGTGCAGGTTGTGCATAGAGTGAAGTTGTAAAAGTGTTGCTGAACTAGCCGAAATCAGAGAAAAATTTGTAAGTCTCTGGATTTGTAACCGTAAGTGATCGAATTTAATTTCGGTCAGCCGCATAGTGGATTTCGGTTAGCCGAAAGGGTGACTGAACTTGTAATCGAATATTTCTGGAAATTGGTCAAAATTGAAGGTTCTGGAATGCTAAACGTAGGTAACCGAATTGAGGTTCGGTTAGCTGCATTCTAGATGTCGGTTAACCAACAGGTAACTGAAACAATAACCAAATTTAATAATTTTTCAGATTTAATTCTGAATATATAGAAAAAGAGCCTATTGATTATGTCAAGGTTATTAATAGTGTTTATACCTTCATAGGTGTTAATTAAGCGGACTTTAATGTACAAATTTATATAAATTGTGGTGTCCATCAAGTATAACACATGCATTAAATAACCGAAGATTACACATAAATGGTTGGTATGAATTAATTGAATCATAAATGAATAGAATTGTACACTGAACTGTATCCGAGATGGATCATAAATTGAATAGAATCCAAAAAGGATTGTTTATTGAATTGAATCCGTTAATTTGTAATTGAAACAGAATAAAAATGTTAAATTGTATTAATTCTTGAGTCTGGCACTGCTCCTTAGAGCTATTCCTACTGCAGTAGATGATTTGAGAGTGTTTCGGAGCTCTGTGGTGATGTCAGTAGTCCCTAGCCCGGGCACTAATAAATCCCATAATAAATTTTATATGTTTTCTTCCTTCAAGGAAGATAATCATTCGGTATAGAAGATGTGATATGAAATGCTATTGTAGTTTGCCAACTTTGTATAAAGACTCTCATTGATTCTGAATTGTATTTTTATTAGTCTAACATTGAATTAGACAGATTAAATGTGTAATTTACCATGTACAATCATGTATCTGTTTATACATTGCTGATTCGTCGTATTCACAATGTTATTGATAGCATTACAGGCACAGCTGCCCGTGCCAATCCTGCCCAGGCCACAGTGCCAGCGGAGGAGACTACTCTGGTTCCTCCAGGAGGATTAGTTGAGTGGAGATGATTTGATATCATATCATATGATATTGGAAAACGAAAACTGAAAGGAAACTTTTGAAAAGGAAGTTTGTTGAAACGTTTCGTAGAAATCATCCTTGCATTGTATTTAAATATGCAATTGGATGTTTTAGTATAAATGGAATTTTGTATTGTATAATGAACACTGTATATTTGTATATATTTACGCATAAATGTGTATATTTGATATCCCATGTGAATTCCGTTTGATTTGAAGTTCATGGGAGTAAGTATGGATGCGACTCGGGGTTAACTCAGATTTAATCTTAAACTTGGGCTCGGATCGTATCATACTTATTGTATAGAAGGACCATTTATTTTTATTGTCCAACTTGAAATTGGGCTAGACTGGCAGTTGCTTTATCTCATAGAATTTATGAAAAAAAGAGAGAGATCTTAAAGTTCTCTCATATTTGGGAGGGTTGGAAGTGTGTTTGGCAAATCTTAAACTCTATAATATATCATATTTCAAATAGTAGTATAGATGAGTGATTAGGGGTGCTCATGGGCCCGGCTTCGACTTGATTCAGGTAGTTGGAGATTTTGATTATTTAGGCTGGGCTTGGACTTGAGATTTGGGATTTTTTAAATATTTGAGTTGGGACTTTGGTAAGCAATAGGCCCAAATATGTAGTGCTTGTAGTTTAGTGATTGATTTGCCTAAGCAAGTGATGGAAAGTCCAAACAAGTAATAGGAGTGTCCAGTGATTGACTAAATGGACGGCCTTGTGCTTAACATATTTGAGGTTGCCTGAGCTCGAGCCAACTACTTTTTGCTCGTATCGGGCTTGGGATGGATCAATTTTGTGTTTCTAAGCCAGGCCAAACCTGGATATGTCTTAGCCCAATGCCACCTAAGCAATGAACATCGTTGCGTGCATTGTGACCTTGATGGATCAATCCTTGAGCATGTGTGTGATACCAAGGCGCCAACACCACTCAAGCGTGAGTGTGTTGTGGCTAGGTGAGACTCATTTCACTCTTAAATAAAATGACAAAGGTTTTCCTCTATAGCTGAAATTTCATCAAGGTCACGATACACACAACGATGTTCATCGCTCAAGTGGCATTGGGCTAAGTCTTTGGTTCGGTATGAAACCTAGTTTTGGATCTGAGAGAGACTCGGATCCGGATCGATGCATATAGGGTCCAGACTATTCAAGTCTGGATCCCTGTATATCCCACTTGAGAATCAGATGCAGGACTGATTACATTAATATATTAAAAAATATATATGGCATGAGTTATATTCATACTTGAGAATCTACATAATTTAAATCTTGTACCATTTAATAGTCCCACTTGTATACTTAAAAAATATCTTTTGAAGTTATTTTATCCATTTATACTAATGCATCTATATCTTATTTTGGATGATCCAGATATGGAACTAGATCCATTTGTTTAAATTTGACAACAGATTCTGGTACAAAAAGCTGGTTCTATGTTGGATCCAAAATTGATTTCAGAACTGTATGTATAAAGATAGTTATGGGTCCAAACTCACCAAGGCTTCATCCCATTTCCAACTCATTTGTATTCCTTCACAAACTAGATTGCCACCCACAACTATGGAAGTAAGCAGGTCAAGTTCGGGATGGGACCTTGGTGGACCTTGACCCATTATAATTTATATATTTTGGCTTAAGATCACTTTACTTCTGATATTTGTAATATATAAGAGCACAAGGCTCTTAATAAGTTCATGTTCAAGTTTTCACGAGACGAGACTCCTTTCTTTTCGGCCTACTGGCAGGAAGTGATACTGCCAACCCCTCAATGCCCATGGATCAATCCTTGAGCATGTGTGTGATACAACTCAAGGATCGATCAATGGGCATTGAGGGGTTGGCAGTATCACTTCCTGCCAGTAGGCCGAAAAGAAGGGAGTCTCGTCTCGTGAAAACTTGAACATGCACTTATCAAGAGCCTTTTGCTCTTGTATATTACAAATATCAGAAGTTAAGTGATCTTAAGCCAATATATAAATTATAATGGGTCAGGGTCCACCATGATCACATCCCCAACTTGACCTGCTTACATCCATAGTTGTGGGTGACAATCGAGTTTGTGAAGGAATACAAATGAGTTGGAAATGGGATGAAGCCTTTGTGAATTCGGACCCAGAACTATCTTTATACATGCAGTTCTGAAATCAATTTTGGATCTAACATAGAACCAGCTTTTTGTACTAGAATCTGTTGTCAAATTTAAACAAATGGATCTAGTTCCATATCTGGATCCAAAATAAGATGTAGATGCATTAGTATAAATGGATAAAATAACTTTTAAAGATATTTTTTAAGTATACAAGCGGAACTATTAAATGGTATAAGATTTCAATTATGTAGATTTTCAAGTATGAATATAACTCATGCCATATATTTTTTTTATATATATTAATGTAATCAATCCTGCATCTAGATTCTCAAGTGGGATATACAAGGATCCAGATTTGAATAGTCCGGACCCTATATGCATCGATCCGGACCCGAGTCTCTCTCAGATCCAAAACTAGGTTTCATACCGAACCAAAGACTTCGAATACACGGATATTGGGATACCCATTTGCAACCCTCCTTTTGTCTGTCCATAGACACCAATGTCAATGGATCATGATCTCTTTGCCTTTTGACATTTGTGGATCTTTTACTCCATTCAATCTCACTAGACAACTCTAGCTTAGATACCTACAAAACTCAATTTTATAATTAGAAAACAACTCCTGCATAATAAAGAACAAATATCATAATGAGTTCCACTTGAATCCAAACCCTTCCGTACACATCCTTGAGAATTGCTATTCATCTTAATTTGAGGTTGTTCTAACCATCATTTATCATTTGGTTGAGTCATAATGAAAGATGAACTTATCAAACCATTAAACTTCGTCTCTTTAGACTGTTGCTCAGCTAGTTAGCGATGCTATAGCATGTATAATTCCATGTCTAAGTTTCTTCTAAAGCAGAAGAAAAAAAAGGAGGAAAAGTATTAAGTTTACATATCCTAAGTGTCTTTTTTTTTTTTTTTGTTAAAAGACTTAAATGATATGGTTAAGTAAGTGATAATGTCATCCCCTCATCCATACAATGCCCTTCATAGTTATCCATATCCATGTTATTGACATGCATCTAGGTTGGTTTCATACAAACCGCGACACCATTAGTGCACATGGATATTAGTTTATGTGAAAAATAGATGTATGCTATAGGCCGATTTTCTCATGTGAATGTCTACACAAGACGTCGTGTCGGAGAATTGGACCCCACATTTAATGTAGTGGGACCATTTTGTATTAATGGGTGAACGTCTGTTGCAGATGTCCACGGAGGAGTCTTTTGCCTGTAGAATGTAAGCATGGGTAAGGTGTCAAGCAGCCTCTTCTGTCAAAGAGAGAATCCTATGTTGCATCAATATTATGGTGACAAAGCTAGTATATGTCAATTTTTTTTAGTAAATTCCACTTTTAGTTGATTCTACCCATCCAATGCTTGCCAACACACTCAAGGTTGAACGGTGATGGCACCTTTCTTTCACATACCATGGATTAATTCCTGGCTCCTCAAGTTAAAGTTTCACTCCCTAAGCAGTATCCCATTGTAGCCAAACAGGAACCTAGATTATGCCCCAAATTTCACTACAATTGAAATAATATAAATGTATATATATACACGTTGGATTTGAATGTGTAAAATATGCATCTATATTTTCTTACATGATCAATGTAACAGTACGTAAGTGTCACTCGAATGAAACCGTAATTCGGCTAGTTCCTATTCAATAGAAGGGGTTAGATCTAGCAAAGGTCACTTGCTCTCACAGGAAATCGTATATTAGCATCCCATTATATGGATTGAATGCAGCATATAAGCTCTATTTTAGATTTGAAAAATGATAAAATCGTAGAACTAATATAGAAAAGCTTATAAATTTAAGAAAATAACGAGACATTTCTAGCTATTTAAACTAAGATTGATGAAATAAAAGAAAAAAGAACAAAAGAATGAAACACTTAATTTGTAGCCGGTTGGCCTTTCTATAGCCTTGCATTGTTAGATAGAATGCCCAGCGAGGCAGAATTTCGGCAGTGCAAAACATGGGACTCCTCTTTACATAAATAACCTATATGGGATCGCCTTGAGCTAATGAAGCTTACATCAGGCACAATTTTACATTGGTGGAAGGGCGAATTTTCTTCCATTGGAACGTCAGCATCCAAGGGATAAGTCTGGTGAAAATGGGGAGCATTTCGGTTTCTAAACGTTCTTTAGGGCCTGTTTCTTTATAGTAATTTATAGAATTTCTGTTTGCAGAATTTTGAAATTCTCAGACATGGTGGAGTTCTTAAATGCTCCCTTACACTTGAGCATTCGAAAACTTGACGAAAAAACAAAGGGACTGGAATTACTGAAATTTTAAAAGTCATTTGAGACTTTTTAAGCGGCATGTCTTTTACATCACGTCAAAAAAAAAAAAAAAAAAAAAAAAACCCAGTAACTGAGCCTCTTCTATAATTTCTAGAGGAACATTCCCATGGCCTTCTTAGGAAAATATATGATGGGTTAGAAGTAGGGACGACAAAAAGGTTTTGGATCTCAGACAAATGATCAAGGAAGCCATTAGCTGATCCCATAGCAGAATATTTCGCAGGGGGGGAATTAGGGATGACAAGAAGGTCATATCTATATCGTATGCGACTAGTCAGGGAAACCCATACCTGCCCGGATTCCCACCTTCCCCACTCCTTACCTGACATTCCTGCTGTGCATGCTCACTATAAAAAGCATGATTCCAGTTCCATCATACTATGGTGCAGCCCCCTTATACAATGCATGGTAGGGCCCACCTTTTGAAAACCCAAGTTGGTCATCAGTCCTGACATCCTTAGCCTATGTAGTGATCATTTATATATTATTATTCAAATATGAAAGACATCCATCATTTGATTTGACTTGATCCGAAACAACGTAATAGAATTTGCTTTATTTTTCTTTTGTTAGAATAAAAGTGGATGGAGTTCCGGTCTATATATATATATATATATATATATGTGATCAATCTAATAGGTGATCCATTCTTTGAAAATTTAGATACAACAAATATAATGGGTGCTAAAGCTGATGAACTGCTTGGATGTAAAAATGGTAGGCCCCACCATGCATCGAAGAAGGGCGGTCCACCATATCTTCTGCCATTCCCAAAAATCTACAGTGTCTCATAAACATGAGATAAAGAGGCCACACCAAGAAGCGTGAGGAATTTTTCCTTTGTGCAAGTCTCAAAGAATCTGGTCTTTATTTGCTGGAGCCTGGAGGTACCCACAATCACGATGGTGACAGTAGCTAGCACCATCTCCACTCCCTTTACACTTCGGTCTCACTTGGACCTACATGAGCGTGGTCGAAAAAGAAGGCTGCTGGAAGCTGCATTAGAGACATGTGTATCAGACACTTTGTTGGCTTCTGCAATGATGATCTTTAAAATAAGATCTCTTGCAGAACGTAGATGAGTGTGTTGATTAAACTCACCAATCCCCTCCCTTTTTCTAGAATCCAATGCGTGTGTAACTGGTTCTTCCTGTTGTATAAACATCTGCAATAATTTAGAACGTCCAAATTAGAGGACATCAGACATGTTCTTTTTCTCATGAAAAAAACCGCCCGTGTGGGTCAGACACCTGTTTTTGTTTTTTCTTATGTTGGGACTTTTGTAATGAAGGCACGTGGAGATTGTTATTGTCTTTGATTGTTCCTCTCCAAATAATTGATTCAGTACTCTTTCTTAATGAAACGGGTAGGTATCTTTTAGTGCTAGTTTTTGTTAGCATGAATGAAATTGAATCTCTAAAAACTCTCTCATAAAATGAATAGCCAAGAAAGAGTATCAAAGAGGTAAGTGGTGAAAGTCTGAAAGATATGTGGAAATGTAAATAACACTTGACTTTCCTGAAATCTTACGAAAGACGATGATGGCAAAAGATTATTTGTGGGAATAGAGGGATGGCCATGTGGATCTTCCATAGCTCCCATCAAGTTTCGAACTTTGGTGGGAGCTCTTTACTTCCTGTGTCCTTGTCATTGGGCCACCGAGCAAGAAAAAAAAATGATTATTTGTGAATCATGCCTTTATGTCTCCAAATTTAACAATATTTGTTTTGAATACAATATTATTATTTTTTTACTACGAGGAGAATATTCTCCTACCAGCATTGCCAGATACGTGGGGTCCACTCATATGCAAGCTTAATTTTATTAGTGAAAGGAGAGACCATGGAAATGTTTCCTCATGGACAAAGGAATATCTCTTCGTAATATTTTTATTTTCATAGTCCTAATTTTCTCGCAGGATCTTTATACGTAACTAGTGGTTCGAGATGTTTCGATCATGTGAGACTTTAACTCCATAGTGATCATAAGTGGACCTATCAAGGTCCCCTGTCACTTAGAGCTCGGCTGCCTGTGGGGCTGCCCACAGTGAGATGGGGGAGCATAACTGGCCCACCCATGTCACCATGAGTCAAACTGATGTGGACCCACATGGATTTGGACAGCTAGACCGGGGATGTTTACCAACTTACCCCTTTCCAATGCCCAAATCCCTTGTCTCAGTAGGAGTTGTCAGCAGTTAAAAGAAGGCTAAAACTGGTTAAAATTCCTTATAAAAGACCAATCTACACCTGTCAAGCCAGAGTAGTGAGTTCCATCGACATGTCGGATCCTAAATATTTCTTCAGCCATGTGCTCCCACCTATACTGTGTGGTTTTAAATGAATGGCATCCGCTCAAGTTTTATTTTATGAGTTTTTCAAATGATAAGTAAGCCTTTTATTTCATGATGAACAGATAAAATACAAACAAGTTATCTAATTCTCAAAAGAGAGAAATGATAACCCAATGGGAGATACCCATAAACACAACTCACATATAGAATAAAAACTCACATATGGAATAATGGAGGGGGCAGGTTCGAATCCAAGACCTCCTAATCAGAACTGTCACTCCTTACCAAAGTAAGAAGCTGTTTTCAAATCACAAATTATACATGCGTTCGTTTAATCTAATTGTTGTCCTCGAAATAAAGGAAAATTTGGACTGCTATAAAAACCAGAGACTTGTGGTTCTAAACATTGTCACAAATATCGTTTTTGGGAAACTATCGTTTTACAAAAATATATAAATCAGATGTTACTAGAAAAATGATGCAAAAAGAAAATTAACATTTTAACTTTTATATAACTAAAGCAGTAAGTACAAGATAGAAACATTTTAATCTTTTTTATGATTTTTGTTCTAATTTTCTTGCACTTTTTTCCAAAATTTTGATGATATTTTGTGTCACAATGCACAATGTTGATATTTGTGACAGTGGTCGTGTGTGACACAAATAGTTGAGTCACAGGTATTAGGAATAGCACCTCCTAACCATTCAATTACATTGAAAATGGCCTGTGGTCCAAGCCATCCAATTCCATGCAAAATACCCTGTGGTCCAAGCTATTTGTATCATACAAATGAGTTTAGACCTCTCATGATATTCTTCATTGGGGTCCCCACTGGTACCGACAAGATTAAAATCCGCCGAAGCAAGATTCAGGGCATGTTTGACATCATTTAGGGAATATTTCACATTGATAAAGAATAAAAACATATATTTGGCAAGTAGTTTCTCAAATATCTTCCTTTCCGTGTCCCTCCTCTCTCTATCTCTGTAAATTTCTTTCATAAAGTGCTTACTAAATATGTTTTTCTTCATTTCTCAAAATGATGCCAAACAAGACACTCTCTCTCTCCTAATCTCACTAGGAAAAACAAAACTCATAACAATAATAATATCTCCTTACTTTGATTGGTTTACTTTAAAAGGCGTTTAATGTTAAAAAAAAAAAAAAAAAAACTGAATCTGTAGCCAGTCATACCCATGCCATAAATTAGAAAAGAAAACCCTATAATATTTAAGACTTCAACCTTTAAATAACCTAAAATGCTATAATAAGAAAACTTAAATCTTAGGCCAGGAGCTTGATCGTCGGCTTCAGTGAGGGGCCATGTCCACTGGCTGGGCCTTCCATTCAATGACATTTGAACCATTCAGCCTGCCAAATTTCACACCATTACAAATTGGAGCCACTACAAGATTAATCACCCTATAATATATAGAAGTTCATATGATAGTGGTCTGAACTTCTATTGCTCTAAAATCTGGCTTATAGCAGATACATGAGCCAAGCCATTTATCTTTCACCATTCAGATTCCAGTGAACAGACTCCATTAAGCATTAACCCCAATGCCAAAATAAGACAACTGGAAATGCTCTTATTAAAGAAAGCAACCCTGTATTTAGGGTTGTAAACAGGTCGGTTTTGATCTTGGTCCAGTTCCGGTCAAGGTCCATGGTGGACCCAGAACCAAAATTGTTAAGGAGAAGGTGGAACCGGATCCGGACCCCGGAACCATTTCGAAATCGGTTTCTTGGGTCCGAAATTAAAACCATATATGGGACGGATCTAGATCTGGATACAGGTCTAGGTAAAGAATGATATTAAAAAAATATGGCTTTTAGAAGATATTTTCGAAAATTGTGGTAATGTGTCGGGTCTCAGTCCACGGGTCCGAACCAAGGTGGAACCGAACCCAAACCCAGCCTAAATAAGAACCCAGACCCGGTTTTTAATAGGTCGGAATCTTCAGAGAATCTGTGACCCATTTACATCCGTATCTTTCCTAAATGCATAGGGTTCTTTCCTTTGGCTATTATACCTTTTTCCATAATGCGGGCTCCTGTGCCCTTTCCACCTTTGTGGGCTCTTCCCCACACGGGCAGGTGCAGTTAAGGGTTCCAGCCCTAACAGGGGTAGAAGAAAAGAAAAAACATCTGAGTTCAGATCCTGTGATGCTTTACCCCATGGTGATCGTAAATGAACATATCATGATAGGTCACATCACCGCGGGCAGCCTACCATTCACGTGGACAGCTTGCTCATATCCAAGGCATAGGCTGCCCACGATAACGTAGAAGACAGTGATTGGTCTAAAACCCCTTAGAGGATTCCGATTCAAAAAATCTTAGACAAGTAACCCTAGAGTTGGCCCACTAGCATACCAATGCATTGTCAAATACACGTGTATGGTGGATGAATTGCCATAAACCTTAACCGCTTGTGGGGCACTCTCCTGCACGAGCAGGTGCTGTCATGGATCTCAGCCCCTGGCAGGGATAGAAGAAAAGAAAAAAAAAAAAATTTTTTGAGTCTAGATCACGTGAGGCTTTATCCTATAGTGACACTAAGTGAACCTATCATGATCCGCAACATCACCGTGAACAGCCTACCATACATACCGATAGCTTGCTCCTATCTAAAGCAAGAATTGCTATGTTGGCATGGATGACCGTAATTGATCTACTAACGGTCATTGAACCCGTTACCATCCCTATTCAAAAAAATCTTAGATAAGGAGCCCTAGACAAGGCCCACTAGTATACCAATGCACAAGTTAAGATACACGTGTATGGTGGATGAATTGCCACGCTGATTCTACATGATTTTATTATTATTTATTATTATTATTATTATCAATATACGGGAGAGAGAAAAGGCAAGGCTTCCCAATAATCCCCACTCCCATTCTCGTAGATTCCGAATATCTGCAGTGCCTCTTGCATGTGCTTCGCCTACCGCGACACATACGTCCAAATCCTCCCGCTCCTTCCCCGAAACCCCCTCCTTTCACTTCTCCTGAATAAATGCTCCCTACTTGAAGTGAACAAGTTGATATTGTTCATCGGTCATGGCGATGGGAACCAAAGCTTTCCTTCTCTTCCTTCTCTCGGGTTTCTCCGTTGCTTTTCTATCTGTATTTCTTCTCCCCAATCTTAAAAAACACCCACCACCTTCATTCCAATACCTTCGATTGGCAGCCAACGGATCTGAAGATGGTTTGATGACTAGTGTTAGAGTTTGGCCGGTAAATCTCTCTCTTATCTTTCTGAATTCTGATGATGCTTTAATGAAGAAGTTGATAATATATATATATATATATATATATATATATATAATATCTTTTGCTGAAGTAGTTTAGTTTATCTTATATATTTTAATGGTTTCAGGAGCTTGAATTCAACTGGAAGGTTGTTTTGGCGACAGTGATTGGATTTTTGGGGTCGGCTTTTGGGACAGTAGGAGGTGTTGGAGGTGGAGGAATATTTGTTCCCATGCTTAATCTCATAGTTGGGTTTGATGCTAAGTCTGCTGCTGCCCTTTCTAAGTGTGAGAAATCTCTCTCTCTTTCTCTCTCTTGATTGTATGGTGGTAGTTGTTAAAAGTAGTAGATGAAATCTATGATATTATAATGGAGAAGACCATATCACTGTTCAATTCAAATCCTCTGACACACACTTCCCACTGTTTGATCTTGTACTATTCCAAATTTGATACTGATGCTACATAATAATCCACTGTTGGATTGGATAATCGTTGAACTTTGGGGGCATGAATTCAAAGTTTGGATGGCTGATGGCATTTGGCCTTGTACAATAACCATGTTGATTTGATAAACTCATGTGGGAGCTTGGAGAACATTACATTTTACTTTTTAACGGTGGTGTGAAAAATAGTTATGAATGTGGGCCCATATAAATAGAAGTTTACTTTTGGCTTTGGGAAGAAAATTTCTGTAGACACACCAGTAAAGACCACCTCCAAAATCGATATCACTCCTTTCATTCCTAAGAATTTTTCTCATGAAACATATGAGGGAGATAATTGAATTTTGGGGTTTTCTAGTGATATTATTGGGGAATTATTGCTGAAAATGATGATTATTGTTAAATAATTTAGAAATTGAAATGTTGCAGACCATTATATAAATAGTAATTAATGTAAGAAATAATGAAATTATATGAATGAACAAAGCAGCAGAGGTTCTGTTATGGGCCATGTATCTTATTCATGGATGAGCCAATATATGTAATAGGACACTACATCTTACTGGTTGCATGCAACAAGTGAACATTTTCAAAAAACACAGTCTTTCTTATTAATAATTAAGAGCTTTTGTTTTTTGATGGCATGGGTATGCCCGCGGTCTTTGACCCAATAGGACTAATCCCAGGGTGGTGCCCTCTAAACCCACACATGGCAAATTTGCCGTGGGTTTCGAACACAAGACATGGGGAGCAAACCCATGCCTTATGTCGCTCCAGTGTGGGTTGATTAAAAGTTATAACTTGGTTATGGATAATTAATAATATCTTAAAAGCTTTAAGCTTTAAACCTTTTTTCAGAATAAGTTTCATATTTTGATAGGAATGCGGAGTGTCTTACCTATCTTTTCAGAATAAGTTTCATACTTCAATAGGAATACAGAGTAACTTACTAATTTCTTCACGATTTTATCATAAGATTTGTGATGTTATTTTCATGTTTATCAAAATTAGTGACATTTTGAAAATATTGTGATGTATTATTGTATTGTTTATATGATTTAGTATTTATTTGATGATATCACATATTTTTTTTCAAAATATCAATGATATTTGTAACATTGGTCCCATCATGTTTCATCTCTGTGCAAAATTTCACTCCAATTGGAGTTATGTTCACCGTCAATTAGAAATGTGTGCGATAGGAAACTTGACTCCCTTTTATGATTTTTCTAAAAAATACCATAACCTTTAGAAATTCTGAAAGCCCTTGGCTTATTTGGAAACAATAAAGGCTGCAGATGATTCATACTATTTTTCCTTGTATGTAAAATTATGGTGATTGTAAAAGTAGAGATATAATATGTTGCATGGTTTGTAATGGACAGGTATGATCATGGGTGCATCCACATCATCAGTATGGTACAATCTTCGGGTGCTACATCCAACAAAAGACGTGCCGATTATTGACTATGATTTGGCCCTTCTCTTTCAGCCTATGCTCTTGTTGGGGATTACTCTTGGAGTTGAATTAAGTGTGATCTGCCCTTCTTGGCTCATCACTGTACTCATCATCATACTCTTCCTTGGTTGGTCCCCTGTCATTGCCCATTGCTCTTACCTTTTTTGTCCTGAGAATTTTATCATTTTAAAATTTGAAAGTTCATCTTTTTTTAGCGACTTTCATAGTATTTTGAAACAGTTACAGTTATATTTCAAATTTATTTACAAACCATGTTGATTGACAAGCATTGCTATGCTATGTTGCTGTTCAAAATCTCTACTGGTAGTCATAAAAATTTCTTAGAGATACAATTGAGAGGCTCATTTGGCCGTAGCCTCATTGAACTCTACCTTTCAATTTAATATGATTATTGTAGTAGTATGTTGTCAGCCGGAAGATTTGAGTATAAACTCTTATTTATCTTTCCTTTTCCTCCCCTGCTAGTCAGCATTTAGGATTTTCCAGCAACTGTGTCATTTTAAAATCTCTATGTGCTAAAGACCCCAGCTCCTGAAGCATAAGAGGAAAATGTGGGCCAAATCAGCGGGCTAAAATTAAATTAAGGAAAGAAAAAGGAAAAAATGAAGAGAAAGATGAGAGAAGGTTGCCTGTATCTGGTGCACAGCATGTAATGGTAGGAAGCACCACCTTTCAAGTTTAAACAGTTTCCTAACTCATTAGGAATCCTCTCTAGGATCGATTCCTTTCATGATGGACCATCTAAACTCGTCCTAAACTCTTTTAAGTAGGGGTCTTGAGCACGTCCACAAGCATCTATGATCATTTACATTAAATAATTGGCATCCACATCCCTCCAAAAAATTCTCAAACATTCAAGCCCTTAGAAGTTGAAGAAATTGAAGAATAGAAGACTTTCAATTTCAAGTTCAAGTCCGTACAATGTTAATGGCATTGTACAATGGATATTAGGGACTCATGAGTCATGAGTGATCTACTATTTCTGCAGTGTGACTTTACCTAGATTTCAGCTAAGGGCCCCCATGGTTGCATGGAATTGAATACATAATAATTCATGGTCAAATGGACTCCAATAAAGGATTATTAAAGAGGTGATGTGTGAAGGATATGAGGTGGAGATGTAGATGATCTTGACTTTCCTAGGATTTGAATTACTACGGTGCTGGCTACTTATTCATTTCTCATCTCCCCTTGATTCGGTATTTGATGCCAGTTTTGGATATTCACCTTTGTTTATTCTTTTAACCACTTTAAGAAATACAAGTAGTAGAATTCCTAGGAATTCAATTACATGAAATGATCAAGCCCTATGAAACAATAAAAAACTTAATATCTCTGTTCACTTCAATGGAAAACCGTAACACAATGTTTCCAAAATTTATTCTTCTGCAACATCTACTCTCATCTCTCATCCTATCCAACATCAATCCTCTAATTTCTATCAACTTAGACGGGGCAAACTATTTATTGTGGCGGTCACAGTTTTTACCTTTTATTCATAGGAAAATGGTTTTCAGGATATGTTGATAGATCCTAATGCCTTAAGTGAATTTGGCTGGAGATCAGTTGGAACCAACGATGTCAATTAATCAGGAATGCGTGTAGTCATAAAGCAGAAAGACCAATTGCTATTAGAATAAATTATGTCTCCACTTTTAGAATGTGTTCTTGCTCATATTCTGGGGCTTTCTACATCCTGATATGTTTGTATGGACATTGGACATCACATATGTTCTCATCTCAGTTTAGTGCAAAAGTTTTGCATCTGCAAATTCAACAACAAACATTGAAGGAAAGTATGCTATTAATGGACTATCTTCTAAAAGAAAAAATCAGTGTCTAATCATCTTGCCATGATTTTATGACTAATATGGGAAGGCTATCTAGTGTTGTATAGACAAGGTTCAAGACCTGAATATGTTGTTTTGTGAGTTTTGTCACTGCAAGAGCTAAATATGGTCAGATGGAAGACTAAATGGGTTGCTCTTGAATCAAGAGATAAGTCCATCACAGTTATATGTCTTTCCAACTTTTGAGAGTCCTCCTATTCCTATTTTAGGAAACATTGGATGACAAGCTATGATTCCCAGATACAAGATGGATAACAATGACACATTATGGGTGCATCAAACACAGATTTTACACATAAAAAATTAATACGATAGCATTGCCTACTTATACGTAACATGGTATCATGGATGTCAAGAGACATCCCAATCACATGGATTGGACACATTGTCAAGTTGGGAACCATCAATCAAATAATGACGGTTGGAGATGTAACAATCAAGGATGCAGAGCTGATACTTTGATAAACCAACTGGTAATCAATAGTTTTGTCAAGTTTGTAATTAGCCTAACACAATGTTTGTAGTGTTATCGATGATATCATCATTGTCGTCGTCGTCAAAGCCTTGTTCCATTTGTGTTCGGATTGGCTACATGAATTCTGTTTCTCCATTCCGATCGATTCTTTGCCAAGTCCTCGGATAGGTCACATTGTTATCAATGATATTTTCATGCTTATTAGAACGAATATTGTCTAGAAGCGATGACTTCCTCTCTGGGGATTTCCCCTTTGGCCGTGACCTACATGGGGGCTTTGCCTTTGGCCGATCATGGTTTCACCATGTAAATTGGTTGCTTGACCAATGCCTCTTAGGGTTTTGTGTATTTGGGTTCTCTTGGTTCATACAAACTTAGGGTTTTTGTATGCTTAGGTTATTTTGATCGTTTTGAATGGAGTAGATGTATCTAATTAGAGTTCTTTAATTCGTACGAAGAGATTTCAATCCTTGAAACACTAAATAAATTGGGGTTCTTATATATCTATATCCTGTATGACTTTGCCTAGTTTAAGTATTTTCAAAATCCATAATCTTACAAGTCCTTTATCCTATTGAAAATTGTATGGAATATGAAGTTTTGGTATTTTACTTGTTGAGGTTTTTATAAAACCTGACATACTACAACTGGCGCTTGTAGGTGAAGAAATAGGAACTGAAGTTTGGTAGGTTAATGCGGTCAATGGGGAACCGCATTAGTATAAAGAGAGTGCGGACAGCGTAGTCTAGAGATAGCCAAGAACGCTTCACAAGAATTATTTAGCTTGACTTAGTTCAAAATTGTTAGACAATTGATGTTGATTAATGAAATAGAATTATTAAACTTGTGCTCTGTTTTGAATATCTGTTATTTGATGTTTTAGAAAAAGATTCTGCTGCAAATTTCACTTTGACCTAATCTCAAAAATGGAGAAAAAAAATATTTATGGCTCGAAAGGCTGACTTCTTCGGGAATCTGGGCTTCGGGTCGTGGCAGGGGAAAAGTCAAGAAAATGGAGGCAAGAAAATATTCGTTGAGAAATTTCAACTGACAATTTTCCCCACCACATGTCTTCCAAATGAAAATAAGAATTCATACATGTTCACCAATTCTCTGAATGTCAAAAAATTCTCTCATATTCAAGCAATCTTAGTCACACATTAAGTTAACAGTTTGTCCACTGGTTCATCTTAGCCCCTTTCATCAAAATACTTATTTGTAAAGATTAATGAACTATGCTCTCTTAATGTACCAGGTACTTCTTCTAGGTCTTTTACAATGGGGATTGAGATGTGGAAGCAAGAAACCATACTTAAGGTTGGCAATTGATTAATACTACTGCTCCTGCTGCTGCTACTGCTATCAACACACTCACTGTTCAAAAATTCCTTTTTTGCAGAACGAAATGGAAAAACTTGAAATGGAATCAAACTCAAATGGGGAAGGTAATTAATCCCATGACTTATCACATGAAATCTATTCTTTGCAAGGGTGTCTTATAATGAAATTCCAATTAATTTTATGCATAATTTCTAAAAGAGATTGCTTCTTTGTTTTTTGTAGTTATCATCAATGCAGATTACCAGTCTCTTCTTCCTAGAGAAGAGAAATCGGGATTGGTAAGGGAACCACTTTTTTGGCCATGAATCCTTATTTATTTTTTGATGAGTCATATACCTATTCATGTGTATTCTTGGTTTCCTCAGCAAATACTGCTATTTAACATAAGGTGGAAGCGACTTCTTGTGCTACTGCTGGTTTGGTTTGCTTTTCTGGTACTTCAAATCTTCAAGGTAAGTGTCTTATTATTACTCTTTTAATCATCGGTACATATAGTGGGCCATTTTTTGGTCAGCAGGACCATTGAAGTTATTCTAGGATGAAGTTTGGGTAGCATGGGGTTATAAAAAAAAAAGTGGTTTGGGGAGCATGGGGCCATGTGTAGGTTGATGGTTGACTTTAACCTTTTAGGAGGTAGGTCCTCCCAGGAATATCAAATGTGGTAGAAGTCAGGTTTGATTAATTTCTTTGGCTTTACTAGATACTCGAGCTTTTTGCACCCCTAGTCCACTGCATCATGTCCTTAACCAGATTACCTCCAGCTGGGGCCGATGATGGACAATCTCTTTAGGTTTCAAGTTTTATTTTATTTTTTTTCCCCCGGCTACATGGTGGGACTCAAAGTCACACACACGATCCATGTCCCTAACCAGCTGTTTCAAGTTGATTTTAGTTTGGGTTCAACCTCTTTTGTCATCAGTTTAATTGGACCTAGCCCATGGGCCTAAAAGGTCTACACTTACTGCACAAAGTGGGCCAGGTACAAGCTAAGCCTAGGCTAGTCCAACCCAACTGCAACTCCATTGGAAAAGAGCTAGTTCTTGGCTTGCTATCATTTTTCTCCCAGCCCAACTGCAATCCTAATGAGATGAGATATCATGGTATTGAGAGAAAAGTGACTGTTTGATTACAAGTGCCCCTATGTCCCTCTATGTGTGTTCTGTATGCACATGCACATGTATAAGTGCTTGTACATGTGCATGTGTCAAATTCTCCAAAAACTACAGCCAATTTACATCTCTTCTCTTTTCATTCATATAGGGGGCCTTCTATGATCGATCTAACCCCTTCACACACTCATATCCCCCATAAACCAGCAGTTGTCCCAGTGCGGCACTGACCTCATGAATATGAACCACAAAAATTTGCTCTACATAAAGCCATCAAATATTAGGGTCCTAAAATAAATGGTTAGGATAACTTGATTGCATTGATATTGGAAACACTTGTAATCCATGTTCAAATCTATTTCTCTATTCCTGTTGGTTGTTCCCAAGTGGATCCCATTGATATGGGGTTGATGTCCAGCCATTTGAAATCTTTATATAAATGCATGATTTTTCATGGGGGGCTCATTAGCTTGTCGTATAATTAGTTGCTTGCTCAGCTTTCATGTTCTGAATGTGGGATCATTGCCATTGGTGACTTTGGGTGAGCATAGCTCTGAAGTATTGAAGTGTTACTGTGGAAGATGGCCCATTTATAGAGGATTTTACATATGTATTTTGTTCAAAATTCCCCACATCATTATCATTTTTTTTAAAATACACTAAATCAATTTTATCCTGCAGAATGAAACAGCTGTTTGCAGTTCTTGGTATTGGGTGCTCACCATCTTGCAGGTATAATCATTGAGTGTTGTCCTGTGCTAGTACTACTGAATAGATCAAGTAACACTACAATCAAATCTTGTGTGGTATGAGTGAATGTCAGATGCTAGGAGGTGGGTTTGCCCATTGAAATCAGAAGGTGATAGTTGAATGAATGATAAGATAATAGGGGAATTTAGAAAGACATTCCTCTGCTTTCTGATATTTTTACTCATACACCCCTGAATTTTATAGAATAACAAAGACCCTAAATTTTTGACATGGCAATCACTTTTAGTATTTTGAGATTTTGCATGGAATTAAACTCCTAAGAATTCATGGTAAAATGGGTTCCTATAGAGGAATAGTAAAGAGGTGAGGATGAAGGATGTAAGGTTGAGATGTAGATGGGACCCTGCCATTCCTAGGACTTAATTGACTGTGATTGCTAGGCGATCATTTTTCACCAAAGATAAGATTATTGGATGGCTATTCGTGGATCACCTTTGTTTCTTCAATTTTAGTCATTTTGATAGGAATACAGTAGGAATACGTGTGTTAGAATTCCTAGGATCTCAATTCCATGCAAACAAACGTGTCATTTATGATCACCTAATAAGTTTTTGTGAAATGTTAAGTTGGCCTCCACATCTTACTATTTAAGACATGTTTTGAAGTATGCTTTAAGAGAGGGACCAACTCATGGTTTTAAATATTGGGTCCATACATATTATATCATTGATACCTACTGTATCAGGCAATGCAGATCGGATTTGCAAGAAACCAAAAGTTAGTATTTGTGTAAATTGCACCTTTGTTTATAGTGAGGCCTAAGATAATATGGGTGAAATTTTCTCATGTTTTTTCAGTTTCCAGTAGCATTGAGTCTCTCTCTATATGGAGCATCAAAATTATACAGAGCAACCAAGAAGAGGAAGATGAGTGGGAGCACGGAAGCTGTGTGTGGAGCTTCTATTGAATGGAATGTGGCCAGCCTGACCTTCTGTGCTCTGTGTGGCATCTTGGGAGGTACAGTTGGTGGCTTGCTTGGCTCTGGTGGCGGATTCATCTTGGGTCCTCTACTTCTGGAAATTGGAGTCATCCCCCAGGTAAAAAACAATGGAGATATTGCACTTCTTTTCCAAGGTGGGGCCCACAGTTGATGAACAAGGGTCCCAGCATGACTGTTTTGAGGATCCCCTTCTAACACCTATGTACAAAGGGATTGATCATCATCATCATCACCACCATTATCATTATTATATGTTTATAATGCCTTAATTTGAAAGAAGTCAATTGGCTGGTGGGCCCAAAAGCTTAACATGACCTTTTTAAGAGTTGGATTCGTGCTACAATTAATGGGTCACGGTGGGTCCGGCATCTATGCGGCTGGACAACAGAGCAATCCCTGCAGTTGCCTGCTGGCTGAATTGCACCCAATCATGTTGGGCCAACCTTCAAATTCTATCATTTCACAAGCTTTACACTTGATCAATCTGAAAGTGTGTCCAATTCTGATGGGAGTACAATTTGGTACAACAATACACCTAAGGATAATGGATATTTAAGTGGTTTGGATTTAAACCTAAGCACCTGCTGAGGCATCCTGCAGAGAATCCAGATTAGTCAGCTGGTGACTTGAATTTGCAATTTTTTTTTTTTTTTTTGGTAAAAAGGTGACTTGAATGTTTGGTGCATCTAGTAAACATGTGGGCCTCTCTACCTACTCTCCTTGCCCTAGTCTCTTCGCGCCACAATTTTGCAATGACTATTTATCACAAAATAGAGGTTCAGTAATCAATTTGACCTGCCCTGTTATCTTCCCCACCTTCAAATCCCCAACCAGCTATTGAATTATTTTCATAATTGGTCATATGTACATTTGAAAAAATAAAAAATTCCTAAGAGAAGTCTGCATATAACTATATGCTGACCTGCTTATGGAGCCCACCTGAGGCTGAGCTAACTCCTCACAATTTTATACTCCCTTCCATTGTAATTCCATTATATATATATATATATGGGAGGAAATGTTTCTGTACAGCATTATGGTTAGAACTTGCAGCAGACCCACCTTACTGCAATTGATCTTTAGAAACTATAATACTAGAGGAAACTACTGGAAAAGTCCCCATAGCATGCCATAGGTAAGATTATGACCTACTAGTAGTTCAGAGACGGGAGAGGTCCTCTAGGTGTGTTTTTGTCTTTTTTTTGTCATTTAGTAATATGGTCGATATCGACCATTCTGTGCTGGTTTTGATTCTTCTTGGTTCTTCTTGACTTATAGAACCCAAATATAAAGTAGGGTTTTCTTTGTTTGTTGCAGGTGTTGCTCCAAATTTTGTTCCATGTCCCACCTGGGCTTCCATGCCCATCCTGTAAAATTTCCAAAAGGAACAGCAACCCATAGAGGACCGAAGAAGAAGACGAACTCTATCCAAGCATCTCCCTCCGTTGGTCTATTCAAGACCTCAATCAGAGCTGTCCAACCTCCCATCTATAACTAAAAAACAATCATAAACAAAAATTGAATGCTTTGGGAAGGATTTGGATTAGAAAAATCTTTCAGATAAAACTACAGGAGAGCGAAAGAGGAGAGACGAATCTGATTCTGATTTTGTAAATATTAAGACCCAAAGAGGGAAAAAAAGAAAGGAACCCACCTCTAAATTCAATGTTGTAAAACGGACAATCGAGGTTCTCTTCGTCCCCACATCTCTCTCTCTCGTCTCTCGCTCTTGGTACTCTCAATCATTTTGTCGAACATCTCACCTGCGTTCTTCTCGTTGAGTTGCGGGAGAGATAGAGTGCTTTTTTTTTCTTTTCCGCTCTAATGGTCGATATCGACCAGTTAGATTTTCTCCAACCTATAACTGTCATACTCGTTGAACACGACAAAACGGTCGATATCGACCATTATTACTTTCTCCTAATGATCGATATCGACCAATCTGTCAGACAGATTTGTTCCAACATGTAACTGTCTTATTTGCTGGATACTACAAAATGGTCGATATCGACCATATCGCAAAATGATTAAAAAAAAGATTTAAAAGGAGCTTGAGGACCCCTTTTGTCTTCAATATGAAACTGGGTCCTCATTGACCCTATGGGGTCCTATGGGGATTTTTCCCGTAGTTTCCTCATAATACTATAATGATCTGACTATGCTGATTTTTGAGGCCTCCTTGAATTTATGGACCTGCCTTTCCATTTACCGACATGCATGCTGACTCGTTGTGGGAAAATTTCTCAATAATTTAGATAATTTGAATTTTTTCCTATAGTGAAAGAAACCTTTTCTTTTGTGTGTGTGTGTGTGTGTTGTTGTTGTTGTTGTTGTTGTTGTTGTTGGTTTTTTTTTTTTTTTTTTTGGTCTCTCTATATGAGCTTGGTGATTTTTCTTTGTAGGTTGCAAGTGCAACAGCAACATTTGTGATGATGTTCTCATCCTCTCTTTCAGTGATAGAGTTCTACTTCCTAAAGAGATTCCCCATGTCATTTGGTAATTCCACTTTCTACCATCATCATCATCATGATGCTAATTGCTAATTGCTGTTCATGATGCTAATTGCTTGTTTGATCTAATTATCATTATAAACATGGCTATTCACGTTGCTATTGCTCATTAGGTACACCTTTACCCTTGGTTGTTAGCTTTGTTTTGTAGTAATATGAAATAAGTGGAGAGAGATTTAGCTGATTATGTGGGCCAACCTTGATCCATCCTAACCACGAGCTTGGAACTAAATAGAAAGCATTTAACATGGATTTAGGTGGGCACGTACAATTTGATGCTTGTGATCTATCTATGGGCCCAAAGATTCATTTGCTGTATATGCACTTAGAAAACTTTTTAGACTTTGACCTTCAGATAGAAGGTTACCATTAATCCATAAGCTGGTTCCAATTTGGCCCTGAATCTGTGATTTGGAACCACACATCAAAATGGACCCATGTAATGGTTGGTTGCAGTTGAATGCTACTGGACCAAACTTTACCTGAATAGGCTTGAGCTTATCCCAAACGCAATTGTGTGCAACCTGAATTTCACATTTGTGAGATCCAGGTTGAATAGATAAAGATAAAATTTGGGTGGCTACATTCTTCTGATTGGAATTTTTTAAGGTAATTTTCCAAAATAAAAAGAATGAAAGAAAAGAAAATTGAAGGCATCCATCATGCATAATAGGGTTTCAATCACTCATTTTGTATCTTTGTTTGTTTCCGGTAAATACTCACACCCCACACACATACACCCCCTAACAAAGTCCCTCTCTATCAGCAATACAACTAGGGATCGATAGGTAATTTCTTTTTTATTCTCTCATTTTCCATTCCCACTTTTCTAATTGTCCTTGATTTCTTAGAACCTGTTTGTTTGCATTAAGATACATAGGAATTAAATACATTGAATTTCATGATAAAATAAAGTCTACCAAAGGATTATCAAAGACGAAAGGGGTGAAGGACATTAGATTTGGGGGGGGGGGGGGTGGGTTGAAATATAAGGTGGAAGATGTAGATAGGACCTTCACTTCCCTATGTATTGATTTACTAGGTGATGGTTGGGTATTTGTTTCCCATCTTCCCTTGATTCTGTTTCTATAGAAATAAGAGTTATTACCATTCCAAAAAAGAAACAAGAGTAAAGGTTATTTGACGCTTAATTTGAAAACTCACCTTTAATCTTCATTTTTTAACACTTATGGCAAGGAATCTTATGTATTTGAATGCAAACTGGCCCTAAATATAAGTCATGCACTCACTTCTATTTTCTTTGCTATTTTGGCAGCCTTGTATCTGATTGGAGTGTCTGTAATAGCCGGATTCTGGGGTCAGAGCTCTATCAGAAAACTGGTAGCAGTGTTAAAGAGAGCTTCACTCATTGTCTTCATTCTTTCTGCAGTCATTTTCGCCAGTGCTCTAACCATGGGTACATAATTTAAACACCATCTCTTCATTTTTCACTTCCAAACCTATTAAATGATTTGGAGGGTGGCATTAAAGTTGCTTTTTAATAACTTCTGAAACTTAGAACCACCTCAGTGAAAATACTAATTTCAAGCAATGGCCATTTTGAGCGAGTCCCAATCATCTTGAGGCTGGGACTCTAATCATGATGCACCGTATCAGCTACCATGTGTCTGTTTGGAGAGTGGCATTTAACTAAGCCTTCTTAAGCTTAGAAAAATGTAGCCTCCCCAATGAGAATACTAATTTCAAGCAATGGCCATTTTGAACATTATACAAGGCACATGACTCAGGTCACCAGAATGGGTCCCCATTCCCCCATATAAAAACTAGAATGTGTCAGTTAAGTTGATCTTTATTCGAATTTCATCCACCAGATGACTAATAATGCCAATTAGGGCTGATTTTATTAGATGCCTGCTGAAGTTGGACTCTTCTTTTAGTGACAATGGTTTATGGGACGCGTGGCAAAATGGTGCAGGCTCTATCATAAAAAGGAGGGTTTACAAGATTAGCTACATAGAAACAAAGCAGCATCATCAAAGCAAAATGAAAACAAAGTGTTAAGATGAAAGCAGCGAATGGCTTGAAATCATTGGATTTGATCGAACAGCTAGAAACATTTAATGGAGACATTCTTTTACATATGTTTAATTCACCAAACCTTATTTCATGCAGTGGCCCCACCTGATTTCCTCTATTAAACCATACCATAATCTCTGTAACTGCAATACTTCATATTTTTATTTTTTTTTTATCCCTAATGCCAGACACTTCCTTTCTCTATAATTGATAGCCTTTTTTTTTTTTTTTAACTTTACAGGTGTGGTTGGAATTGAAACAAGCATTCGCATGATCAGGCAACATGAGTACATGGGGTTCTTACAATTCTGCGAGAGATGATGGCAGGAAGGCGAAAAAGAGAACAGAGAATGTCGGTGATATTTGCAAACAAGTGCTGGTCAATTCCCTATTGACCAAATCATTGTTTGTTTATGAAATAAAATCAGTAAGGTGTGTGTGAAGAGAGAAGGTGGTAGTATTGGCCAACATGGTCAATTCCTTATTGACCAAATCATTGATTGTTTATTAAATAAAACTAATAAAGTGTGTATCTTGATTGATTAGGTTAGCTCCTTGCTAGCCTTCTTCATTGATTGGCTTTAATGCAAATCCGCCATTTTTTTACTATTGTATGTCTTGAAAAATGTGTTATATACTCTATATGTACATTTCTCTTCTATATATGGGATGTTACATGTAGACAAATAGAGAAAAGAGAGAGAGAGAGACTCAAAAGGGGTAATCTGAGTTTTCACAAGGGTACACATTCACTCAATTCGATCATGAACTTGCACGTACTTTCTTCTTTTGAAATGGCATTGTTCATGTCATACCCCAAGATTTGGATTTATGAGTTTTGAAGTGCACCTTTCATAACTGATAAAATATGGTCAAAATTAATGATTAAATCTTTGAGCACCAAACATATGATCATATAGAGCAAACTAGAAGAAATTGCCACAACTCGAAATCCAGGGCCCAAGAATTCTGCATATGCCCTTGCTTATTTAGTTCTAGGTAAGTCAAATACATTAACAAGATTCTAGGGTGCAAATTAATAAATCTTGAAATTCATATTAGAAATTTAATTTGAGGAAATAAAAATGAGTATACTATCCACAACAAAATGAAACAAAAGAAAAATCCAGATACTATTGCCTTCTTTGTTCAACAAAATAAATGATGCTAATTCACTGTGAGGCTAGTCCTCTATTGTTCTAATGTCTGCTGCCCTCTCAAAAGTGCAAGTTGAATCCTAATGCTTCCTGGTCATCTAAGCATTGTCCAAGTCAAGATTCTGGTTACCTGATAGGAGTAAATCAGTTATCAGTATAACTGAGTGAATAGATAATCACACAAAAGTTTTAAGTAATTTATGGAATTATCTTTAATGAGACCAACTATATCCAACCAATTTACCCACACTATTCTTTTTCCCTTATCTAAGTGGGGCCCATAATATTTAACGTATCCACCCTTATGCATGGGACCCGCTTGATTGATAATTGGTCAAATATTTCATCAGTTGGGTCCTATGTAGATGGATAACTTGATTTGATCTGATAAATATTGGGTCCCACAAATTGACTGGCTTGCTATTAAGTTTATAGAGTAATTTTGGGAAGTGCTTGCCAAAGATATTTTTGTAAATAAATGAAAGGTTATAAGAATAGTTGGAAGAGAGCCGTTAATGCCATATCCCAAGCTTCTCTTTCCACATCCCTTTTTTTCATAACCAATATATCCCAGTGTAAAATTACCTAAAAGGACATCTATTAAAATATCTACCTCCCCAACTTCTTTCTATACCCACCCCCACCCCAGTGCCAGAGGGGGAGAGGGACAAGGAGAAGGAGAGGGCGGTGGTGGGGAGAAGGAGAGGGAGAGAGGGAGGGAGATGGATAGGGAGAGAAGGCGGAGGGCGGTGGCAAAAAGAGGGAGGGAGAGGGAGAGAGAGAGGGCGGCAGCGGCAGGGATAGAGAGGGGAGAAGGAGGAGAGTGAACTGAGAAGGGAGATAAGAGTATTTTGGGAACAATGGAGGTGTGTAGAGAGAAATTTTGAAAAGAGAAAGGGATGTGGAAAGAGAAGCTTGGATTGTGGCATTAGTAGCTCTCTAGTTAGAAAGTGCTTGTAAAAGGGTAGTTTAGAAAATTGGTGTGACTTTATGAATGCTTATGGAACGAGATCTCAAGTTTTAAACTCCCCTTTACCGGACGTGACGTGGGGTGTCCTCATTGGACAAAGCAAGTTGCTACACTATAATATAGTGCAGCGACACTGCATGAGAGCCCGTCCCAATTAATAATTCAATAAAACTCAGAGAAAATAAATAAAGATTCCATAAAGAATATTAAACGCCCAATTTCCTAGGATTCGGAGTTTGGGGGATATTACTTATATTGTTTCCATAACTGTATAATGTCAATATTTGAACCTAATAAATATTCATTGTCTTACAACCACTTCACTAAAGCCAAAACAACTTTAATATATATATATATACACACACACACACATAGGGAGATGCCCATATGAGAAATATTTCTCACCTTATATAAGAGATAAGAGTGGGGGCCCTCACATATCTATCATATAAGGTAAGAGATGTATCTCATAGGAGCATCTCCCATAAATATATATATATATATATATATATATATAGAATATGACTCTCCTAAACTGAAATAGCAAATCAAAGTTGATTATATCTATTTTTTGTATGATAGAACTGGAAAATTCAGTTTTGATTGGATTTATCATCATTATGCAAAAAACAATAATAATCGACTTTGATTTGTGGGACCGGCACCGTTTCAACTTAGGATAAATTAAATTTCAACTTAAGAGAGCTGGCCCCATATATATATATATATATATTTATTTATAAATAGGACCTTGCCTCCTGACTCTTTGCACCAAGATGTCACACCATCACCATGGATCGCTTTGCAATATAGAGAAAGGAGAATTTCAAGAAAGTTACGTATTGTAATTGTAACATTGTTAAATGTTAGGACATTTGTAATCAACAATTGACCCTTCAGGTCCAACCATTCACCTAAGAACCTTGTTTGTTTACAATAAAATACAAAGGGTGGTTAAAAATGAAGATCAAAGGTGAATCTAAAAAAATGAGCATCGAATAATATCTTCTTTTTATTCTATTTCCTAAAAGAAAATATTATTTGATGTTCATTTTTGAACATCGAATAGTATCTTCTTTTTATTCTATTTCCTAAAAGAAAATATTATTTGATGTTCATTTTTATCACCTTTAATCTTCATTTTAAACCACCTATGTATTCAATTTCGATGTATTATAATGCAACCAAACAGGTCCTAGGTAGCTGATGTGGGTCTCACTAACTGGGTTGAGATCCCATTTAGTCACAACTGATTGGGCTTTGATCATCCACATGTCAAAGAAATTGAGAGACCAACAAATTCAACTACAATACCAGTCCATTCAACCCACCTGACGCTCACCACCTTATATGCTGAAGGATGGATGGACAGGAAGGACTAATTTAGGTGGTTATGGCTGTAAATTATGTGACCCATCTGGTTGAAGACAAGCATGATTAGAGCACAAATTAATGGAAATTCATCAGACATTTATTTAACAATTAAAATGAGGCCCACATTTTGGTGACCCAGTCTGTGAAATAGAAGTGCAGTTTTCTCCCCTACTAGTGTATAAATTTCCATTCTAATTAGAGTTGAATTTACAATTGAGTTGGACAAACACAGTTACCCCACATTTTCCTTATACACACTCAAAATTGGCAGTACAAAAATATGGAGGGTGAACTGAATTGACATAACAATCTCTTCACTTGACATAACAATCTCTTCACTGGATTTGGGCTGTATATAAAATCTAACAGTTGGAATGGCTAGTATTGATTTAATCTCTTTATACATGAACACACCAAGCTCTTCACTGGACATTAATCAGACATGGTTTCAACCATTTAGAAACTATGAACGCTGAAAATGGGAAAGGCAGTGCTATAGTACACATGCTGAACCTCAGCAAAGAAAACCCTGGCGTCTGCTTAAGCTGCTGCACCAGGTTCATTGATAACACCCAAGAAATCATCTTTTATGGTACCAATGCAGAACTGAAAATACATGAACAAACGTTGGATAAGAAATCTACAGGAAACAGAAGTTGTCATAATTCATGTCAAACAGAGGAAAAAATTTTAGCGTGCCATTATGCAAACATGTTACATAATGCTCATTCCATTACCAGATAAAGTGCAGTTAAATTTTAGAACCTTGAGTAAGCATCAACAGTTCAAAGTCTTCCTTCCAAATTAGTTTTAAGATTTAGTTAATGTTACACAAGAATGGCTTCTTCAAAATAAAATACATTCTAAGTTAGAAAAAATAAAAAAAAAATAAGAAAGGCCACGCTCCATTCACATACTGCCTACACAAACTGACACTAATCCTAATTTTAATGTTGCAGCACACCATAAACTAATACCATATAGAGGGAATTTACAATTCTATTTGTAGAGATGAATAAACCAGTAGATCTTGTATTGACACACTTTGCTTATGATCAGGATACAAACCCTAGTGGCTAGGAGTTAAAATCAAGCAGTCCCAACAACGAGGTCAGGGTGTCATGTTACCTATAAAAAATAAGTGAACAGTTCAACATCACAGTGTGACGGAATTATAATGCCCTGATGTGCCAAATTCCAAGTGAGGTCAATGATTTGGTTCATTGTTTAATGCCCTCAAAAAGTATCAGTCACTATATTAACAAAAAAGAAAGCTAACACAAAATTAATAAAAAAAAAAAAAAAGACTCAGAACTTCTTTTTTTTTCTCTCTTCTTTTAAATCTCATTATAATGTGATCTCAAGATAACTACCTGATGAGATCCAATGGAAACTTTGAAGACCAATGTGCAATCAACAATGCTATTACAATAAAATCCATTTGATTTTCAAAGTCTTCCTCAATATCATTACATGTACTAAAACCTTACTCTCTAAATCTCCTAGCACATACAAAATGGAATAAAACACCACTATACTGAGTCAATCTACAAAGAGCAAGTTGCATAAGAATGGATACATGCCGGAATCTAATTTCATGACAAACCTTTTACTTTCCTCAAATTGTACACAGCATAAATGTAGAGTGCCTGCCATATATTTTGAGTTTACCAATTTTCATACTAAAAAAAAATCTACATAATCCTTCATTCATTTAGTGAGGTACAAACAATTTAAGTTTTTTGCTTCATAAAAAACCTTTTGAACCCATGATCCTCCATTCAAGGTTAGCAAATTTTGTCACTCAAAACCATGTTGGATCAAGGCTTTTGAATCCTAGCACTGGTCTTCATAACATATGACTATTTAATTGTATCTTAAGTCAATTATAGAGATGATTGTCCCCTGAATTTTTATTTTATTTTTTTTTGAAAAAGTTAACAGAAATATATTGATAAAGAAGATTAGTACAATGGCAGACAAAACCAAAAAAAAATTCATTGAGAACCAGTATAAGAGATATATACCGAGCAACCGAACCCAATACAACAAGGATACACAGTCATGGCACTCAAATTGCATATTCTCTCTACCCCTGAATGTATGTTGTATCACAGCAGTTTTGAGTGAGGTAGATTTGCTATATATGGTGGCTGAACTAATTATGAACATCCACTGTAAGTTCAAATCAATGTTTTCACATGTTATTGTTAAGTAGGATCAAATTTATTTCTGTAGGATCTGTTGTAGTTTAAAGGAATGCCAAATGTGTCAAACTAAATTACTGTTCAAAAAATGTGAAAATTTTTAAAGAGCATACAAATTGATTTTGTGAAAGAAACGAGATGGGAGAAGGACATACAATCTCTGTAGCATCAACGCGAGTCCCAATTATCTTTAATCGCACCTCGCTATCTTTCTGAATCTTGACCTGCAAACAGTGCTCAAAAGGATCAGTTAAAACCTCAGCAACTATCAAGGGGACATTCTATATGCAAAAGCAGCCTTGTAATTGTCAAAGAAAAATCTACAAAGCTCCATCTCAGTTTAGATATTGGACTACAGCTTACTCAAATTCTCAAAATGTAAGATTCATTTTTTTTAAATGTATATATCACATAGATTTCAGCAGCAAGACAATGTAAATGAGTGCAGACCTCATTAAATATGTAATAGGTATGGGTTTTTCTATGTTGTTCCTTTTTTCCTTTTTTTGCTTAAGGTTTTTCTCCTATGTTTCTTCGATTTCACATCTAGAGATGGATTTTTAATGGGATAAGGCCAAGAGGATATTGATGAGAATAATTGAATTAGGCTTTATAATGTTATATGCTTTTGAAAGAAAAATTTATAGCATGGTTTCCAATTCTGTTTTGTTTTGGCTAGAACTGCTGCCGAAACGTTCCATTCTGGAGTATAAACCAGAACGATACATTGCCTACAAAATTCTAGTCAACATTTCAGCCTGTTCCAGCTTGTTCCGGTCTGCTATTGCTGAAACAGGACCGTCCATGTCTGTTCTGCCCAAATAAAACCAAAAAGAAGGCTCTTGCATTTTCTTATCCTTTTACACATTTCTATCATCCGTTGAAAGCTGAAATAGTAAGCATATAAGTCTATTAAACTCCCAACCAAATGAAAAGACTTAAAAGAGATAATATGTGTTCAAATGTGCTTTAATAATTTACCCATATGCATAATTTCTTGTTAATTGATTCAAACATTTAGAAGTAGCTATTTGCAGCGTAGTTTATGTTACAAGACACAAAATATACTTTTTAAAGTGTTCAATTTTTCTACTACCTTATCTTTTTAGTTATTTATTTAATTTTCTCTTTTTCCATCTAGCCTTTTCCATAACAAAACAGCCAGGCATCAAAATGTTTCCATCTCAGTTCTAAACCAGAACAAACACTGAATTGGAATTGACAACTATGGTTTATAGTCATTAGATTTCAAGTAGGACTGTTCCAATTTATGCAAATCCAAACTGAGTTGTATTAAGCAGGCATAAATGAGATTGCAAACTTCTTGTCATTTGTCATTACAGAAAGCAACCAACCATTTTGTTAATATTACACCGTAAAGAATAATCTACTGCTCCGTAATAAATAGAAAGAAGACATGAGTTGCTACTTACTGATCCATCTGAAGTTATATAGTTAGGCATATCCCCAGACTGGAACTCCATATCATCTGGGATCAACTAAATAAGAAGAAAGAAAATAAGAGGAAAACAATTAACAGAAATATGCATAGTTCAAAATTAAAATTAAATATAGAGCTAATGTTGGTTGGTGAACACAGCAATCATCTAAAATTAAAATGCAATATATAGAACCAGTTGGAACAGATATCATCCAGTGTAGACTGTTGATATTTTTCCATCTAAGAAGCCGCCATGTATACACATTTTATTGAGCGTTGGATGTAGGCATAGTACATTGGTATATTGCTTTCTTGAATTTTAAGTCAATCCTTACAACCATGGTGAAGTAGTAGTACTCACATGGTTTGAAACAAATATTTGGACTGGCCCTGCTTCTGCAAAGAAACCCATCTGCAGAATTTCAAAGCAAAATTATATAATTTTTTTATTTGTACTTGACATTATGGTTGCCTAATTTGAAATAAGAAGTAATCATGAACAGTCCCACCTTATTAACCATGGTAACAACAGCTTCCAAAATCTCTCCCTTGAAAGGCCGGAAAACGACACATTGATATTTCACGGGAAATGTCACAAACCCTGTTCCATCACGGATCAGGCCTTTGCCAATGCTGTCAACGCCTGTTATCGCCACAACAAATCCATGACGTCCACTGCAACGTTAGCAACAATGTTTAGAACATAATAAGGCACTACAAACATCATGGAATGGCAATTTAGTAAACATGGGAACCTGCAAGTGCCCTCAACATCTTTCATGAGCTTGGCAACTAGCTTGTCACGCAGGTGAGGACCAAAGTGGCGAGGGTGGAGTTGCATGTTTCGCTCCAAAACCATGTGGAAGAACATCTTTGATTGATAATAATCTTTACAAACCTGCTCATTTTAAAATCCACCAATTACAATAAAGTTGAACAGAATGGGATAGTTAAGAAGCTTCTATTTTTTTCCCTAGAGATTTATACACTCCAGAATTCCAATCAATTCCAAGAAAACCATGAATATGAAAAAGACTTTTTGGAACCCAAACATCTCCTCATATAGTGAGATTTCTAACTAATTTCAAAAGTCATTATTCCAAAAGCACCAACAAGAGGAAGATTTCAAACACGTTGAAAATCACAGCATTCAAAAATCCCATTAGCAAAAGGGAACCTCCTCTTATCTCATAAACATATAAAACAAGCATTCAAAATCATAAAAATCATTTTAATTTTGAACAAAAATGAGTTATGATCTTTTGATATGTATTATAATATCCAATGCTTAGTTCTTCATGCAACAACAACCAGGCAATAAAGCAAAATTGCTCTATCAGACGAATCCCCAAATCAAGCTCCAAAATTGAAAAGATGGGAGCATAGTAATCCCCCTCCCCGATCTCGCTCCGAAAACGCGGATCGGCATTTTCGGAGCGGATCTGTTCTCGGAGCACAATTCGACCATCTTCGGAGCGCGGATCAACCGAAGATGAAGTGAACTATGCAGAATCTTTAGTTAATGTGCATTTTCTTTTTCTGTAAGCTTGACATTTATTTTTTAAACGAAGAAACTTCTTCTCACTTATTATTAAATGAAGAACTGTGCAGAACTATGGCCATCTGGGCTGTAACTCACTTAAAACCCGTGGTCTGCTTCACATTGGGCCCGGAGCATCCATCGCCAAGGATAAGTATTTTCAAGGGCTAGGGGTCAATTCAAAGGCTAATGTCGAAATCAAAGGAGAGCTGGAGCTCCTGCCATGAAAGGCGAAGGACCATCAGGAGCCGACGGCGTGGCCAGACGAGGATGTCACAACCCAAATTCCGAAGCCCTGTCGGATATCCGGATCGTGATTATATAGCAATATTTATCATGCATTCATCAAATAATTTTCACGAGGAATCAGGCATTTAGTTTAAAATAAATTTCAAATTATAATTATCAATAATCTCTGAATAATCAACTTACTATGTCTTGACTCAAATCAATAATGTGTTAAAACATTAAATAATTTCTCCTAAACAAGGACTAATAATTCTATCAAATACAGCCACGCATGCCGAAATCTACGTGCTGATCATCATTATAAAATCCTCTCCAAAGTTCTAGCAGGGAGATTGCAAAAGATTCTGCAAAAAATAATCTCCAATGAACTATGCGCTTTTTGTAGAGGAAAGGCAAATATTAGATGACATATGTGTGGCCAATGAATGTGTGCATTCAAGACTCAAGGATAGGAATCCGAGGATCATATGCAAGCTAGATCTGGAGAAAGCTTTTGATAGAGTGGACTGGAAATTTCTTCATTACATGTTAGGAAGAATGGGGTTTGGGGGAAAATGGCGGATGTGGATCCAGGAGTGCATTTTTTCAACTTGGTTCTCCATTTTGTTGAACGGGTCTCCAAAGGGCTACTTCCAGGCTGGCAGGGGGCTAAAGACAAGGGGACCCTCTCTCTCCTTTTCTATTCCTAATTGTAGCTAAAGCGCTTAGAAAACTGATAAAGAAGGCTGTGAGTGTTGGTTTATTCAAAGGCTTCGGAGTGGCTAGAAATACCCCAGAAATAAGCCACTTGTAGTACGCTGATGACACTCTAATATTCTGTGGAGCAGAAGAAGATCAAGTTATAAATGTTAAAGACACAATCCTATGTTTTGAAGCAGTGCCAGGCCCAAAAGTCAACTTCTTCAAGAGTGAGGTGATTGGGCTAAAATCTGAAAAGCCTCTGCTCCTTAAATGTTCAGAAATCCTAGGATGTAAGATTGGAGAACTTCCAATTTCGTACTTAGGCATGCCGTTGTGCTGGGGCCAGGTCACTAAATCTCTTTGGAACCCAATCATGGAAAGGATAGAGAGAAAGATGTCTTCCTGGAAAGTTAAATACCTATCTATAGGAGGAAGGGTAACCTTGATCAAATCTGTCCTCTCGAACTTGCCTGTCTACTACTTCTCCGTCTTTAGATGGCCGGCCTAAATTATAAAGAGGATTGAAAGACAGCAAAGAGACTTCTTATGGCATGGCACAAGCTCCCAGAAGAAGCTACACTTGGTAGATTGGGATTCCATCTGTAAGCCGAAGGAAGAAGGAGGGCTAGGAATTAGACCCTTGAAGAAGATGAACCAAGCTCTTCTTACTAAATGGTTGTGGAGGATCGGAGATGGTTCTCAAGGCCTTTGGAGACAAGTGCTGGAAAAGAAATACAACCTTCCAAGGCACGGCTAGGATGTCCAAGACCCTCCTTCGAACTCCTCTCCTATTTGGAAAGGAATCCTCTCAGTAAAAAAACTCTTCATGGAGAACATTAAGTACCAAATTGGTTCGGGGGAGAAGACCCTCTTTTGGACGGATAAATGGGTAGGTGAAAGAGCGTTGTGTGATCAATTCCCTGACTTGTTTAAGTGAGCTCTCGCCAGGGATGCCACAGTCAGTTCTTATATGAGCTCAATTGGTGGTCAGGTGGTTTGGGCCTTTGGGGTCCCACTTTTAGGAGGAACCTGAAGGATCATGAAGAAGCTCAGTTCATTGCTCTCCTTAACTCCCTAAATTGTCTCCTCATTCACTTCAATAGAACAGATGCTAGGGTGTGGATAGTCTCTAAGAATGGATCCTTCTCTGTGTCCTCTTTCTTTAAAGCTATCCTAAGCAATCCCAGGGAGAAGAGTGGGCTGTATGGAGTTTGGAAATTGAAAGCTCCTCCAAGGGTGCTGGTTTTCAGGTGGCTGACTCTAAGATTGAGGATTCCTACCATAGATCTTTTAAGAAGGAGAGGGATGACGATTGTGAATGGCTGCCATATGTGTTTGAGGGACGAAGAATCTATGAACCATCTCTTGCTAACTTGTAAATCTGCTCATGCTATTTGGATGTCTATAATTCGCGAGTTTGGCTTCTGCTGGGTCCTTCCTCTTTCTCTCTCCCCGAGCTCTTCCAAGCATAGAAGGCACCTATTGGGAACCCTAGAGGCAGAATGATGTGGCGGCTGTCTTTTTTGGCGGTGATTTGGACAATCTGGAAGGAAAGAAACTCAAGATGTTTTGAAGAAATTACTTCGAATGAGAGGAGGCTGGTGGAGAACTCAAAATTTCTAGTAGCTCTTTGGGTGTCAATTCTTCCTTCCTTCAAAGGATATTCCTTAGATCAAATTGTGTATCATTAGAAAGAGCTGGCCTTTCTTAGGTCTTTTTCTGTTTTTTCTGCTTTTGTTGTCCTTTGCCTTCAGTACTTTTCTCTTGTACTGTTTGCCTTTTTTAATGAAAGTAGCCTTTTCAAAAAAAAATAATTAAGGATTGTCTATTTTATGTGATCAAATTGCAAAGCTATTTTTTTCTCATTTTTTATACTTGAATATATGGATAAGAAATATTTATGCCCATTAGTTAAATGTTTATAAACCCATAAGAACTATGTTTTTAATAGGCTCTCCGGACGTATACTTAATTTAGAATTTAGCGCTCCCACTCTGCGCTCTTAGGGAGACATCAATTGAACAATAACTCGCAATCAATTAAACCTAAAGCCCAAACAGTATGCTCAAGAATCTCTGTCCCCAGTGTCCCCAAATAGAAAACCCCAAATCAAGACATGTGCAAGTTCGAACCCAACCCGTACCAACCCAACTCGTTGCCATTTGTGTAACCCTCATCTTCCTCAGCCTATGTAATTTAACAATCTCTCGGAAAGCAAAGAAAGGAAAAGAAGGAAAAGACTCGTTGCCATTTGAGGCTCCTGAAAACAGCTTAAGAAAACCCTCTCTCTCTTGAATTTTCTGTATCTTTCTGCATTTTTATGAGCAGCCACTGGGCACCCTTCTAATCTTTATATTTGAGGGAGAGACAAAATGGGTTTGTCTGGATTAAGCTTTAGATGCTTATGAAAATGGGTTCACAAAGATTTTCTGTGCACATCGGTTATTATTTTGTGTTTGTTTGTTTGTTTGTAACGCTTTTTTTTTTTTTGGGTATAAGTTTGTAAAGCTTATTATGTGACCATTTGATGCTTAATGTCCTGGCTCTATGTTCTCTAACTGTTACTGGAATAAGACAGTTCAAGGGACAAGGGACTCGATTTAGGTTGCTTTAGAGTGATATAGAGTTTTATTTCTAGGGATTTGGAGAGAGATGATTGAATCAATCTGGAGAGAGAGAGAAGGGGGGGTGCGGGGTGTTTAAATTTAGGGTCTGTTGCGGACGAGAAAGACTGCACAGGGAGAGAGAGGGTTACCTGGTCGTCTGACGGTCGGACTTAGGGCCTCTTCTTCTTCTCTGTCCCCTTTCCTTCTCTTCTTCTTCCTCTCTCCTCGCCGTCCTGTCTTTATCTCGTTGTGTCCGTTTTGACTCTATACAAGGGTTTTTAATATTGAATGATGAATGTTAAAATAGATTCCCTTTTATGCCGAAGCAGAACCCATGCATATGTTTTGATAACTCTCCACCTTCACGTTCTCCTTATGACTCTCCACCTTCACGTTCTCCTTACTGGTCCTAAATTCATAAAGTCAAGAAGGCACGTTTTCTTTTTCTATATCAAAACACTTTACCGATATCATAATTACTATATGTGTGAGATATCACAAATAACTCTTGTGATATCACAAAAAATTCATGCAATATCATATAAAGTGTTACGTATAAAGTCAACGGGTGTCTTTCTGTTTATATTTTCATCCCATTCAGCAGCTTTTATTTTTTGTTATCGCGGTTCGCTGCAATCTTCCTTCCGTATTGCAAGAAACATTCCCTTATTTCACTGCCCATTTCTTGCTTCCTCCTCCATTAAGGTATATTTATCCCTTCTATTATTTTTGGTTTTTTTTTTTTTTTCTTCCTTCTTTTGTGTGAAAGGTGGTTGGGAGACAACGTAGCTCACACATGTGCAAAGAGGACCACACACATGTGGGAAGTAACCCACAAATATTGGACGAGAGGCACCCAAGGATTGATCCAGGCAAATGACAACTGTGGTTGCCGACCGACCCCCATGTTGTCACTGTTTTTTATTTAAAGGGTGTTTTATGGTATATATTTCTTTCCAAATATAGAGAATTAGTACCCATGAGGTGTAAAATAAATATTGTAAGAATATCTAGGTGTAAAACTATTATGTGGACTTCGTACACAGGCACCTATTCAACAAGGATTTGTACATACATCAAATGTTGTGAGAGTCAAAGATGTTATTGATATTTTAGTTCCCGATGATGGCCAAATTGGCACGGATCTCCAGTAGGGCTCTTTCCGTGAAATGTGGAAGCAAAGATGGTTTTAGACTCGTGAATCATTTAAGACTGCATTGAGAAAATTTACATTGTACGTCAATTTTGAGCTTAATTGAGTGAAAAGTTCTATAACAGAATTAAGTACAAGATGTGGAGATCATCAATGTCATTTGCGCATCCATGCATCTATCCCGCAATCCAACCTTGAGTTTATGATGCGAACATATTCTGAAAAACATACTTGTTCGAAGCCAATAATGGGACATATACATCAAGAGTTGAGACGATAAAGGAAAATAGAGTTGAACAAACCGATTACCTTCTAGAAAGAGAATGAAGAAAATGAAATAGATTAGGGCTTTGATGACTAAGGGTTCTGTGAAACAATCATCAACGGAGGCAACCACAACCAAAGATTCTTTGTTAAACGCTCCACTAAGGCCAAGATACTCGCGTATTGGCAAACAGGTTGGTGAGAGAAGAGGGAGCGAAACCAGATGTGTGAGATAGTTACAAATGGTAAAAATGGGGAGAAGGAGATATCGGAAGGGATAAAAGGGGTTTACGATTTGCGATTTCGCATAAAGTAAAAAATGTTGCGCAATCGCAAAGAAGGTGAATATTGCTATTTCGCACCATATTGTGCAATCGCAAAAAAGTAATGTTGTGATTTCGCATTGTTTTAGTGCTTTTTTTTACTTTTTTAATGTACAGAGAATGTGCAGATAAATATGTAGAGTGTGGTAACAAGGGGGTTTATCGACATATATAAGTGATTGTACAGAAAAAAAAAAAAAAACCCTTCATGCATTTATCATGGAATTTTAATATGCATTTGGGTAGTTGAATGGTCTAAATTATCACAATGCTTTCCTTCTTTTAGAAAATGAAACTAAGCCTCAATTTGGCATCACTACTTTTTTCTTCTATTTCTTTAAATCTCTAAAGCGGGTGGAGATTTTGAGAATAATGGTGTTTGGCAGTCAATGTGTTTCACCCTCTAAATAGTGTAGTGAAGTAGAGGCAATGCCTTTTTTTCCCACAATCCACCATTGGATGCATGTAGAAAGTAGAGGGAAAAAAAATAGAGGCGGGTGAACCACTAATCTGGCCTAACAATGTTGAGTTCGGTTTTTAATTTTTTTTTTTTTTTCAAAATCTAAGAGTGTAAATCAAGACCCAAATTGTTGGAAATGTTTACAAGATCAAACATGACCATGACACCAAATTTCAGCCATTGGATCATCACCAATCTCAAGATATGTGCATAAAAAAGTAAGTCATTTGATGTAATTTTCTGAAATATGTGGACCCCAAACACAAGATTCAAACAGTTAGATTTCTTTAGAATGTTGAAAACAGCCATGTAGTCAATTTTCAAAGCTTGATATCTTGTGGATTTTGAGATATTTGCAAAACAATAACAACCGTTGTTGTATCATGCTTAATTTTGGATTTGTCCACTAGCAAAAATATTTTTCTATTTTTTATTTATTTATGGGATAGTAAATCACGATCCAAACCATTAACATTATTCTTAAGATCAAGCCCAATTATGGGGCCAAATTTCAATCTTTGGATCATCACCAATCTCAAGATATTAGATAAAAAGTGAGCCATTTGATTGCATTTTCGGGATTATGTGGGCCCCAAACACAAGATCCAAATCATTAGATCTCTTTGGAATGATGAACATGGCTATAGGGCTATTTTTCAAGGATTGATACCTTGTGGATTTTGAGAAATTTGTGAAAAACTTTCAACCATTGATATAAAAAAAAAAAGAAGTCTATTTAATATTGATCCTTGCATTACCACTCCTTTTATAAATTGCCTCTTTTTTATGACTCTTTTTAATGACTCTATTTTGATGGGTATATCCAAAAAAAGAGTAGAGATACCAAACAAGCCCTAAACACTTCACTTTTGGCAATTATAAAAATGCGAGTTCTTATGTCTTGGCACAACAAAGTAATTTCTGCCCTAAATAATGTATTGTTTTTCTATAAAAAATATATTTTTTTTCATGCATTTGGTGCGGCAATTTTTTGCGGAAATGATTTTTCTCCGTGTCAGTATTTTCCTTGAAAAGCCTGAAAATAGAGTCCCTATGGGGGGTATAGAAAGTCCATTTTCACAAAAAACTTCTCCCATTTTTATTACTTTATTTCCTCATTCCCCTCTTTTATATTAGTTTTTAATAAGGAATCCCCAGCCGCACCAAACAACATTAACACCAATTTATTGAGGAAAGTTTTTTTTACACTAAACATGGATTTCTAACTTCCGTGGAAAACCCTTTTTTAGGTATTTAAAAACTATAGACTTTGGTGACGTGATAATTTCATCTTTTCATGAAAATTACCTGTACACAAACGCGCCCTTAAAGGCGTCTAACAAACATGGAGTCCTAAAGTGAGTTGGTCATCCAAAGTGCGGGACCCACATGGGCATGTGTTCTTTGGCCACACATAACCCCAGTAATTTTAATAATTTTAATAGGAGATAACATACAAGGCCGTGTTGTATAACCTGTTGATCGCGAGCGTAAAGCATTTGGATGCTAAGCATGGTTGCGACTGTGAGCCTCGTTCAAGCAGCACATGGAGGCCTTGGGGAATCTGAGGCACCCCAAATTGATGCCATTGAGGGCTTTTTTACAGGCCAAGGGGGAAAGGTTGCTCATCTATGATTACTAGCCCAATGGCAGCCTCTTCTTGTTAGGACTATGGACCATTACAAACTCCACATTGGTATGACATTGTCCACTTTGGGCCTAAGCCCTCATGGATTTGCTCATGGACTCTACCCAAAAGGCCTCATACCAATGGAGTACTTAGTCCAACTTATATGCCCATGAACTTTCCCATTTCTAGCCGATGTGGGACTTTGGTTGCACATCCCCAACAATCCTCCCCTCAAACAAAGGACCCTATCTCTTTGGATATTTTTACCGGGCCTCCCCTCAAACGATCATCTATCCGTCTGCTCCATCGAGGAGAGCGAACTCGAGAGCCTCACCATGGATCCACCAATCGTGAGTACCACGCTTTTCCTACGCATCACCGAGGCCCACCACCTTTGTTCGGCAATCCGAGGATTCTCCTGGCTAAGTCTGGGGCCTGGGCGCTCTGATACCACTTGTTAGAAAAAAGCTAGAAAACACAACAGACACATTTTTCCCCCTTGAGTGAACCTGTGAGGAACAATTGAACACACAATGGAAGAATATGCAAATCACAAATAAAAGTGACACCAGTCAGTCACAAACAATCCAAGACAATTTTTACGTGGAAAACTCCCTCAAAGAGCAGGATAAAAACCAGGGGACCTTTCTCGGAGTCCACCCAAATCTTCACTATAAAGTTTAGGTACAAAGCCTAACACCAACAAGGTATAAAACCTCCTCAACTCCAACAACAATGGAATCCACAAAATATAAGTGAAGATAAAGCACAATGACAAAACAACAAGAGAGAAAATGGTGAAGATCTCACCCAAAACGTCCTCTGAAATGGACACAGAAATCTGATATAGAGTGCTCCAAACCACAGATCAACCGTTCATAATATAGATCAAAGAGTCACGAACCTGCCGACAAAACATCAGCCCAATCGGACCACGGATCGACCTTCGATCATCGGTCTGAAAAATACAGGCACAGAGCCTCCTTTTCAAACGAATTTCTGCAACTCTCTCTGTTTCTTAGTTGTGTGCTGTTCTGCCAAAAGTAGGGCTACAAAAGGAAGATATGCTGAGATTTTGAAGGAACAAATTGCCCTTCTAGTAGCATATAAACCCCAAAATAAGCCCTTATTGGGCTGGACTTAGGCCCAACAAATCTCCCCCTCCAACCCAATGAGGGAGATTCCAACATTAACTCCTCAAGTGGAATCCATGCCAGCCTGATGCCAACAAAACTCAAACTTCTCTCTTGGAAGTGCCTTTGTCATCATATCTAAACCATTGTCTTCGGTGTGTATTTTCTCGAGCTCCAACTCTTTGGCCTCTAATGTGTCTCGTATCCAATGATACCTCACATCGATGTGTTTCGATCTCGCATGAAAAGTGGAGTTCTTCGCAAGGTCTATAGCACTTTGGCTATCACAAAATAACACATACTTTTCTTGAGTGAGACCAAGTTCCTTCGTAAACCCTTTCATCCAAAGCAACTCCTTGCATGCTTCCGTTGCTACAATAAATTCAGCCTCTGTTGTAGATAGGGCAACACATTTCTGCAATCTTGACTGCCAAGCCACAGCTCCCCCTGCAAAATTAATCATATAACCTGAAGTAGACTTCCTCGTATCAATATCCCCTGCCATGTCTGAATCAGTATACCCGACAACAATTGGCTTCTCACTTCCAAATGAAAGTTTTACACTAGAAGTGCCTCGGAGATATCTTAAGATCCACTTCATTGCATTCCAATACTCTCTACCTGGATTTGAAGTAAACCGACTATGTCTGGCCTTGTGCAAACCATTGCATACATCAAACTACCCACGGCTGATGCATAAGGAACTCTTTTCATGTCTTCCTTCTCTTTCTTACTTGATGGACATTGTTTCTTGCTAAGCTTAAAGTATGTAGCAAAAGGGGTGCTCACCACTTTAGCTTTATCCATATTGAACCTTTGAAGCACTTTTTCTATGTACTTCTCTTGAGACAACCATAACCTCTTGGCCTTTCTGTCACGACTGATCTTCATACCAAGGATTTGCTTAGCCGGCCCCAAGTCTTTCATTGAAAATGACCTGCTCAAATCTTGCTTTAACTTTTCAATCCTCGAAGCATTCTGACCAACTATAAGCATGTCATCCACAAAAAGCAATAAAATGATAAAGTCATCTTCGGAGAACTTCTTCATAAAAACACAATGATCGTGAGTGGTCTTCTTATAGGCTTGCTCCCCCATAAAAGACTCAAACTTTTTATACCATTGTCTAGGTGCTTGCTTCAAACCCTATAGGCTTTTCTTTAACTTACAAACATAGTTCTCTTTACCTTCCACTTTGAAACCCTCTGGCTGCTCCATGTATATATCTTCCTCCAAATCACCATGAATGAAAGCAGTCTTCACATCCATTTGCTCAACCTCAAGATCAAGACTAGTTACCAATCCCAAAACAACTCGGATTGAAGACATTTTCACAACGGGTGAGAAGATCTCATCATAGTCAATTCCCTTTTTCTTACTAAAACCCTGAACGACCAGTCTAGCTTTGTATCGAGGAAGTTAAGTATTCTCATCATGCTTCAATCTATAAACCCATCGATTCTTCAAAGCTCTCTTACACCTAGGCAATGTCACTAACTCAAAAGTGTGATTGTCATGCAATGACTTTAGCTCATCTTCCATTGCATCAACCCATTGATTCTTGTTCACATCCTCCATTGCTTCTTCAAACCTTTCAGGCTCACCTGCATCAGTCAGTAGCACATACTCATTAGGAGAGTATCTAGTGGATGGATGGCGGTCTCTAATAGACCTTCTTAAAGTGGTAGCTGGTGGAACGGTAGGTGCATGTTGTTGAACATCAACATCACTATCCTGCGCATCACTAGCATCTATACCCTGCTGGTCATTCTGAGTTTGATCCTGCATCTGATCATGAACATCATATTGAGTACCGTCATCAATCTGATCATGCAACTGTCTCTGTAACTCGGTTGATGGGACTGAGTCAATCTCAATCTGTATATCAGAATCTTGGGAAATTGTCTTCTCTACCTTCTCAATATCCATTATGGTCTGATTCTCAATAAATACTACATCTCGACTTCTTACAATTTTCTTCTCGATTGGATCATAAAGTCTGTAGCCGAACTCATCAGAACCATAGCCAAGAAAGATGCATTCTCACGTCTTGGTATCCAACTTGGACCTCTCATCCCTTGGAACATGAACAAAGGCTTTGCAACCAAATACTCTCAAATGGTCATAGGAGACATCCTTGCCAAACCAAACTCTGTCCGGCACATCACCTTCCAAAGCAACAATGGGAGATAAATTAATAACATGTGCCACTGTATTCAAAGCCTCACCCTAAAAAGATTTTGGTAATTTGGCATATGAAATTAGGCACCTTACTCTCTCAACTAATGTTCTGTTCATTCTTTTTGCCACACCATTCAACTGAGGTGTTTTAGGAGGTGTCTTTTGATGTCGAATACCCTGTTGTTTGCAGTACTCATCAAATGGTACGATGTATTCACCACCATTATCTGATCGGATGCATTTCAACTTCTTTCCCGTCTGTCTCTCTACTGAAGCTTGAAACTGTTTGAATACGTCTAACACTTGGTCCTTTGTCTTCAAGACATAAACCCAAAGTTTTCTTGAATGGTCATCAATGAAGGTCACAAAATAAGCTGCACCAACAAGTGTTAGAGGTTTTATTGGACCGCAAACATCTGAATGTACCAATTCCAATAAATCTGATTTTTTAGAAGGAGGGCGACTTTTGAATGAAACTCTTCTCTGTTTTTCTGCCAAACAATGCACACACTTCTCAAGCTTTGCACTCTTCACTCCGGAGAGTAAATTCTTCTTAGCTAATAAGCTCATACCTTTCTTACTCATGTGACTAAGTCGCTTGTGCCATAACTCAGCTGCATTCTCATCTTCCACGGCATTACAAACACCCTTGAAAATCTTGGCCTGCATCAAATACAAAGAAAATTCCTTCTTTCCTCTAGCCACAACTAATGAGCCTTTGGTGAGTTTCCACTGTCCATTATCAAAGGTATTGAAAAACCCTTCATCATCGAGCTTCCCAGTCGAAATCAAATTCAGACGAATATCCGGTACATGTCTGACATCTCTGAGAACAAGTTTTGTTCCATTTCTAACCTCTAAGCACACATCTCCCACACCTACAACTTCGGCCAAGCCATCATTGCCCATCTTCAAAGTGCCAAAGTTTCCTGGCTTGTAGGAAGTAAAGAACTTCTTGTTTGAGGTGATATGAAGCGAAGCTCCACTATCAATAACCCAACTTGTCTCATTACAAGGAAAATTCACATTATTATCATAACAAACAATGATAAGTTCTTCAGTGATAGCGGCAACTCGATCATCTTGATTATGATCCTTCTTTTCATTGTTGTCACTACCATTTTTTTTCTCTCTTTTCAGCTTAAAGCAATTTTTCTTAATATGACCGATCTTGCCACAATGGTGGCACTCAACATTCTTTTGCCATGACCTTGACTTGCTTCGGTTCTTGTTTTTACCTTTTGGACCTTTACTCTAACTTCTCCCCCTACTCTCGGTAATTAAAGCTTCAAAATGGGACGTAGAACCTTGAGATTTTCTTCTCATCTCCTCATTCAAAACACCACTCTTAGCAAATTCCATTGTTCACACAAGAATTTTATCAAACACCTTGAAGGCAAACCTTAAGCTCTAATACCACTGTGTTAGGACTATGGACCATCACAAACTCCACATTGGTATGATATTTTCCACTTTGGGCCTAAGCCCTCATGGATTTGGTCCTGGACTCTACCCAAAAGGCCTCATACCAATGGAGTACTTAGTCCAACTTATATGCCCATGATCTTTCCCATTTCTAGCCGACGTGGGACTTTGGTTGCACATCCCAAACACTTCTCTCTCATTCATGGCGCTATTCCAGTCCCCATCTTCCTTCCATTCAATCTCTTGCATTGCATTAGGATTATATGGCGTTTTTAATATTTTAAAATTGAGAGTTTTCTTTTTAATTACTTTCACAATTGATTTGGACAGATGGTGTGGTTTTTAGACTATTGCAATTGCAATTGTAATTGCAATAATAAGGTGGGCTGGTTAATACAGATGTAGTGGCAGTTAACTTGCCCAAAATCCATATGGTAGAATACCATTCCATGGTATATTTGCAAATTGCAAAAAGTAGGTTGTTCGTTAACAAAGTTGATTAATAATTTGCTATATGAAAGACATTCACCATCACTAGAAAAACATGCCCATGTGTAGCACAGCAATATAATCATAATATTAAAATTTATAAAAAAAAAATTTATGATCAGTTTCTTTAAAATTAAATGCAAAAGGTTTTAGTCTGAGAGATCGAGAAAGGAAAAAAAAAAAAAGAGAAGTCCATAAAAAGTCAATACCGAATACCATATAATTAAAAAAAAAAAAAAAAAACACGTACAAGCCCATGAAAATTAAAGATTAATTATCAATAAAACTAAAAAACTAAAATCAAAACAAACAAACAATATAAACTATGAATAAAATCCAATGAAATTTGAAAGACACATAGAAATAAAACATAGAAATGAAAATCCATAATCAACTCAATAGCATAAACAGTTTAAAAGAATAAAAAACTTATGAGAAAAAAAAAAAACTCAAATGGAGCACAGAAGGGCAAAGACAAAAGAACCCACAAATTCATAAAAACCCATCATAAAAAAAAAAAAAAAAAAACTAAAAACCCATCATAAGTGAGAAACTATTATAAAAGAAATACAAAATAAATCGAAATAAATTTTATTAAAAAGGCTATATAAATAAATATAAATAAAGATTCACAGACAATACAATGATAAAAGAAATTTAGAAGAACCAAACCAACTTATGATAATCTAATACTCAAAAATGAAAATCTGAAGCCACAAAAGAAATAAGAAAAATCCATAAAAAGATTGCACAAAGAGAACTTAAAGAACCCAATGGGAGTAATATAAATAATTAACTCATAATGATAAGCATTAAAAAAATTTAAAAAATAGAACATAAAAATGAGAGTTCACAAAAAATCCCATGATAAAAAGTTATTTGAAAAAAAAAAAAAAAAACCCAAGGAGAACCCAATACCCAAAAGTTGAAACAAAAAAGGAGAAAAAAAGAAACTCACAATCTATGAAAACCATACAAATACAAACCATAAAAATATGCAAATCTATAGAAATTTTAAAATGATGATTCTTTTGTATAAATTATATTAAAATGACATAACTAAAATTGCTCAAATAAAATATGATGAACTCAAAAGTAAATGAATTAATAAAGGTTTACTTCTCAAATTGAAATGTTTAATAATTGCATCAATTGTCTCAAGATGCCCACATTTTAAAATGAGTTGAACACTGATCTAAACTAAGCATGCAAATGAGACATGAGACGGTACTAAAAAGAGATACAAATGAACAAAAAAAAAAAAAAAAAAAACTATTGAAGTTGCTCTAAAAAAATACAATGAACTTAAAAGTAAATGAATGGAAAAAATGAAAGTTCTCTTGTTGACATAGAGAAATAGAATGATATTTGAGAAAGTAGAAAATGATGATAATAAGAATGAGCTTAATTATTTATTTAGATTGACCAATATTATTGAGATTCCTTGTACCATTAGTTCTGCATTCTTAAAAAAAAGTGTACAATTGAAATCAATAGATAAAAAAGAAAGCAGACAACCCAGAACCGAGAGTGGATTAAATAAAAAACACTAAGGATTAAATAAATCTGACAACCCAGAAATCAGCATTTCACATTCTAAAAAAAAATAAAATCATATAATCAGAAGAATAAAAAATACTTGAAATTCCTTAGATTGGTGACACTTATAGACATTGTGACCCATTAACACTCAAATGCTATTGTCTTGATATAAATAGGATAATATTGGGAGTTTCTTAATAGACAGAAGGCATGATGGGGAATTCAAATCACAAAAAAGAAAAAAATTTATTTGGAAAACTCTAGTAGTTTGTATTTTTTTTTTTTTATCAGAGAATCAATTTGATAGTGGAAATAACCCATAATGAGGTGAGAATTTGAGGATTAAATAAACCAGACTAAGGATTAAATAAACCAGACAACCCAGAAATCGGCATTTCACATTCTAAAAAAAAAAGAAAAAAATCATATAATTAGAAGAAACAAAAATACTTGAAATTCCTTATATTAGTGGCACTTATAGACACTGGGACCTATTAACACTCAAATGCTATTGCCTTGATAAAAATAGGATGATATTGGGAGTTTCTTAATAGACAAAAGGCATGATGGAGAGTCCAAATCACAAAAAAAAAAAAAAAAAAAAAAAAAAAAAAAATGGAAAAACTCCAATTTTTTGTATTTTTTTTTTTATCAAAGAATCAATTTGACCGTGAAAATAACCCAAAATGAGGTGAGAATTTAAGGTATCCCATAAATACTAAGGATGTTTGCCTTAATGATTGTGATTTTTAATAGATGGGGTCTATCATAGTGTTCCACTCCATTTACATCACGGGTTATAAAACTTAAAGCCACCCACACAAAAAAGAAAAAAAACCAGACTCCACCCTTTCTCCCGCGGCAAGCATCCATGGTAGCACATCATGTTACATGGAAAAGTTTCCCACATCTTCTTTAGTTTCACGCTATTGTCGCAAGTTTTTCTTTTTTCAATAATATTGTCATTTTCTTATTAATTATGAAACTTATTATTTTTGTTGATCAATTCCATATATTATATATTTATTTGAGTTTAGTTTTTTTGTAAAATGGTTGTCATAGAAAATTAATGACTATATAGGAAATCATATAAAATAGTTATTTCAAAAGTTTGATCATCTATGCTTAAAGTACAATGCATAAGTATGAAAATATTTTAAAATATAGTTATTTTTATAAATACCTCGTAGATAAATTCCAACTTACGTTCAATATTCCAAAGTGGGGCCGGGTACCTTTTTCATTAACTAATTTTAAATTTTTGTTGATAACTATTACTAAAAGGATGCTTTGTGGTGTAGTGGTAGGGTCGCTTATTTGAAATCCATATTATCCTGAGTTCGAGTAGGTTGGGAATGGGTCCAAAAAGTGTGCTTTATCTCTGGCTCA